>PIJE02001236.1:0-15000 GCA_002895965.2 Coryphaenoides rupestris | reverse complement strand
CTCGTACAGACGGACTGCCTTGTGTGCGCGCCGTCTAGATAAACACACAATGTGTTGATAAAAGGCCCCGCGCCGTGACTCGGAGTTAGAGGCCCCTTGTAAACTTTTTGCAGAGTTCCAACTTCGTGGATGTGTTGCGCTACAGTGTTGAGTTTCAGCCTTTTTAGTCTTTTTTTGTAATCTATCCCGAGCTTATCTGGGAAGGAATGGGGAAGAGATTGGCCGCCGGGAGTCGGCGTTAGCGTTGATTAATGGTCCTTCGGGGGGGCGGGCAGGAGGACGAGCCCCGGCGGTGCGGTGGCTGTGTGTGTGTGTGTGTGTGTGGTGTGTGTGTGTGCGCGTGATAACCTAAACATTGTGTCCGGGGGGGGGGTCCGGGGCAAACAGCTCAGCGAAATACTGTAAATAGTTTGAATGCGTTCTCTGCAACACGGCGAGTCCTTTATCGCTGTGTGTTGAGTGAGGTAAGCGATGTGCACGTGTACCTATCTGTGTGTGTGTGCGTGTGGTGTGCATGTGTGTGTGCATGTGTGTGTGTGTGTATGTATATATACACATGCGTGGTTCCACTTTGGTCAGCTCCCTTCGTATTATTAGCTATGCATGAAAAACCCAAATCCACATCGGCGTTTTGAGTGTCGAGCAAAAGGAGAAAAAAAAAAAGTGTAGTCGGCGCTCGTAGAAGCACAGCAGAGGAAGCATTTAGTGCATTTTCCTCAGGCAATTGAAACATCCTCATGGCTCGGGCGGATAGAGGAGGCCTCCGCCAGAGAGACCAGGGGGGAGGGGGAAAATGGAGAGAACACAGAGGAGGGAGAGACGCGGAGAGGACAGAGAGAGAGAGAGAGAGAAGAGAGAGAGGAGGGAAGGTGGGAGGGGGGGGGGGCGGAATTGAGTGTTTCGGGAGCATGTTGTGTTTTGATGGTGGTGGTGGAGGGACTACTGAGCGTGTGTGGTGTCTGTGGTCTGTGATCTGTGTGGTTGTGTTGTGTGTGTGTGTGTGTGTGTGTTGTTGTGTGTGTGTGTGTAGTCACCAGTACTGCCCCAGTACGGTCAGGACCCCCCCCCCCCCTCGCCATCTCTGTGGTTGAGCTCAGTGGCGAGGAGAGGAGAGGGAGAGGAGGAGGAGGAGAAGAGGGGAGGTCATACTCCTGGTGGGGGACAGCAGCTCCCTGAGTCCCAGAGACCACCGGTCCAGCGATGTAAAACCCCACTGGTGCTGCTGCTGCTGCTGCTGAATGTGTGGCCCCTTCTGGAGACCCCCGTCGACACCCTGGTGGCGTCGTCAGGGGGGCCGGGGGGGGGCCACACAGCTGCAGCTGGCCAACGGAGAGTCTCGGGGTTTCCCCCCACGGGTTCCAGAAAACAGAGAGAGAGAAAGAAAGGAAATAAATAAACCAGAAGAGACGAAAAAAGACAGGGGCACCGAAAAAGGCAAAAGCAAAATGGACGCTTGGTTGGCCTCACGGTGGCTTTGCTTTTCTCTCCACCGCAGTAATCAGTGAGGTGTACGTATATATATATATTTAAATATACATATAAATATATATCTACATATAGCATCGTATAGGTCTCGTGTGCCTCGGTGTGTGTCTGTGTGTGTGTGTGTGTGTGTGTGTGTGTGTGTGTAGCGGGTTGTCTCTGAGTGCCTGTTAGGCTTTAATTTAGTGTAGTAATTAAAGCTGAACACTGGCCCATAAACAACAGATAAACAGCGGAGCCGGGCCGGGCCCCGCCGTTTCATGGTCCTCACTCCCAGCTGTTGGCGCGCTGATAATTTTTTACACATTGCCCCCACCGCCGCCGCCGCCGCCGCCGCCGCCTACACTACACTATTGTGTGTGTGTGTGTGTGTGTGTGTGTGTGTGTGTGTGTGTGTGTGCAGGAAAACATAAAGAAAGACCAAGAGAGATAGAGAGAAAGAGAAGCAGAACAAGATAGAGAGGGTTGTGAAGGCCTAGCGTCGACGGAACGAAACCAAACAAACCCGAGTTCGCGCTATTTTGCACAAACCCGACAGCATTATCGCGTCTATATTCCGGGTCAAGCGTCGCGCTTCCTGCCTCCTGACTCATATAGTCCGGCGTCCGCACTAAATATTGGCGACCACGACGACGCCAGCGGTATCTGCAAAAAGCGAGCCAGCCCCGCGTTTATCGACAGCCGGCCTCGGTCTCCTCCTTCGCATCGCATTCGTCGAGCCAACGGGTGGCGGGCGATAACAGCGCTAAACAGTGATAAACGGGGCTTAAAAAGGGGCTAAAAAAAAGGGCCTCAGCCGGGGCCCCAGCATGAAGGCAGCCCAGCAGGCAGCCAGCAGCAAGCAGGCAGCCAGCAGAGCGAGCATTCTTTAGCTCTGTTGCTACACGTCTGGCCCGCTCTAGTCAGGTGTCTCTGCGGCGGTGCCCTGAGAAAAAAGACACTACAGCACAGAGTTTGTGTGTCTGGACCGGTTTTGTTGGGAGGGGGTTGGGCAGGGCTGTGCGTCGTTTGAAAAGCCAAAGAAGTAGTTTCTTCAGAAAGGGGGGGGGAGGGGGGCGGGGCGGGTAGGGGGGTAGGGGGGGGTGGGGGGGGGGGAGGGTACGCGGTACAGAGGGGATACTTCCATGATCCCATTAGCATAAGAGAGCCTAAATTATTCATGTGGAGTTCTTAATCTATGGGGAAAACTATAGTTAATGCACATAGTTTTAAAATGGATCTCTCTCTCCCTCCCTCACTCTCTCTCTCTCTCCCTCTCTCTCCCTCTCTCTCTCTCCCTCTCTCCCTCTCTCTCCCTCTCTCTGCCTCTCTCTTCTCTCTCCCCCCTTTGTGCGGCTGTGAGACCAGATTCTTGCTGGATTCAGCATTCGCGGGCATTTACGAGAACACCGTGTCACTCTGCCTCCGCGCACACACACATACACACACACACACACACACACACACATGCACCCATTACGTCTACGTGTGTGTGTGTGTGTGTGTGTGTGTGTGTGTGTGTGTGTGTGAGTACCGCCACGTGCACACACGGCCCGCTAAGGGAAGCACGGGTGCACTCACACATTGTTTCAAGGGCTCTGCTCTCAGACTCCCCTCACCCACCCCCCCCCCCCCACACACACTACCCCACCCCTCTTTCATTCTCTCTCTCCCTCCTCCCTCACCCCCCCCCCCCCCCCCCCAACCTCTCTCTCTCCCTCCTGTCTTTCTCGTCCACTCTGTTTATCCATCTATCTCCATTTATTACTCCATCTCTCTCTCTCTCTTCCCACACTTGTCTCTCGCCGTCTCGCTCTATCTCTCTCTGGATCTCTATATCTCTCTCTCTCTCTCTCCCCCCTCCCTCTCTGGTGTCTCTCCTCCTGGTACCGCAGACTATCTGGCCCTCATCCAAAAGGTGATTAAACAGAATGATCAGCTCCATCAGCTCTCTCTCTCTCTCTCTCTCTCTCTCTCTGTCTCTTTCCACTCTTGTTTTATTCCCCTCCCCTCCCCCCCCTGCCTTCACTCCCTCTGTCTCTCTCTCTCTCTCTCTCTCTCTCTCTCTCTCTCTCCTTGGCTCTATCCCACCTTCCCTCCCTCCGTCTCTCGCTCTTTCGTTCTATCGTTCTCATCATTCTATCGTTGTCCCCACTCCCTACTCGAACCCTGTGGCTACCCCCCTCACTCACTCTCTCTCTCCCCCCTTTCCTCTTCTCTCTCTCTCTCTCTCTCTCTCTCTCTCTCTCTCTCTCTCTCTCTCTCTCTCTCTCTCTCTCTCTCTCCTTCCCCTGCTGGCTCTGTTTAATATTCTGAGAAATTCTATAGATTCAGGGGAGAGTGTGGAACATCAAAAGGAGGAGCATATAGGGGGGCTATCGAATGCCGCGCAGTCTCGCCTCCAACCTCTGCCGTCATCAATCCTGCGCGCTGCCATAACTTTTCGTCTTCGCCCTTTCACTCCATCTCATGTCCTACACACACACACACACACTCTCTTCCTCTCTCTCTCTCTCTCTCTCTCTCTCTCTGACTCTGTCCCTTTGACACTCTCTCCCTCTCGACTTTCTGGAGCTGGGGGCTAGGTCCCGGTGGTCTATAATCACCAGCAGCAGGCCCCCGCAGCCTGACCCCGGCCCGGCCCGGCCCGGTGCCCGGAGCCCAGAGCCTCAGCCCGCCCCAGAGCTCCAGTCCCAGAGCCGCGGCCCGGTCCAGGGGAACTGGGTCCTCTGCGCGGAGGCAGGAAAGGCACATTAACTGGGTCAGCTTAATGTGCAAACTAATGTTTGCAGAACATAGGGAAAAAATTACCCCGATTATTCTGACAGCGGCAGAGGAGAATGTCTGTTATGCACCATTAGAGCAAAACTTTAGGGAAAAACGTTTTTTCTTTCCCCCCCTCTCTCTCTCTCTTTCTTTCTTTCTCTCTTTCCTTTCTTTCTTGATTTCCTCCGTTCTGATTTTCATCCCCCTTCCTCCCCCTCTCTTCCTCCCCCCCCGCTCCCTGAGCAGACGATGTTGAGGCCCAGGTTCTCTGGATATGAGCTAAGCATAATGAGATAGCACAGAGGAAACTCTGTGTGTGTGTGTGTGTGTGTGAGTGTGTGTGTCTGCATGCATGTGTACATGCGTGTGTGTTTGTGTGTGTGTGTGTGTGGTGTGTGTGGGGGGGGGGGGAGTGTATGGTGTATGGTGTGTATGAGCGGTGTATGGTGGGGGGGGGGGGGGGGGGGAGGAGGTGAACAGGAAGGTAACAGTGATTTCAACTGCGCATAAAGGGCACCGTGACTTTTTTTTTCTCCCTCCTCTCGCTCACCTCTGGACCAGCTGGAGCGAGCGGGAACAACAAGACTCAGAAACTCGCCCTCCCCTCCCCTCCCCTCCCCCCCCTCCCTCGCCTCCCACTCCTCTCCTATCAGTCATTACACACTGGAGCTGGAACTCCCATGTTCCACACACCGATTACTCACCATCGTGATACATGCAGTGTGGTCTGATCTAATATGGCTACACTCCCACCCCCTGGCCCTTCCTCCTCCCCTCCCTCCCTCCTCCCCCTCCCTCCCTCCCTCCCCCTCCCTCCCTCCCTCCCTCCCTCCCCTCCCCAAGGACATTGCCACATCCAATATTAGCGCCGGTGTCAAGGCCACCACCCCGCGCCGCCGCCACCGTGTTTGTTGCAGTTGCCGCAGCTAGCTACTGCTGCATCTGTCTAGGGATCGTGTTTTTCCCAGGAATGCCTTGTCCTGCGTCGGTGTGTGTGTGTGTGTGCGTGTGTGTGTGTGGGGGGGGGGGGGGGAGGGGTGGGGGTGGGTAGAGGGGGGTGGAGGGTTCGGCCCCAAGGGGAGGTCAGCGCTAGCAGTCGGCCCTAAGAGGTGATAATCCAATTGCTCTCGTCTCGTCTCCGCCGCATTGGTTTTCCCTCTCGCCGATCCATGTGTTTGTGTGTCTGTGTGTGTGAAAACATGTGTGTGTGTGTGTGTGTGTGTGTGTGTGTGCGTGTGTGTTTGCATTCGATTCCTCTCGTGGAAGTGCTTCCCTCGGCACACAAATAAAAAGGCGGGAAGGAAAACAAATCCGGAGAAGGCTGAGGAGAGGATAAGGCCGAAAGTCAGCAGTGCCGTGCCAGAGGATTTCTTTTTTTTTGGTTTTTCTTCTTCTTCTTCTTCTTCTTCTTCTTCTTCTTCTTCTTCTTCTTCTTCTTCTGCTGTGAAATCCAGTCCCCATTCTAGATCACAGGGAGGTTAGGGAGGCCAGCTCTGTCAAAGGCACACCTGCGGGGGGAACCTCCACCGCACCCCCAACCCGCCCCCCCCCCCCCCGCCCCCGAATGCCAGCTTAGCCCGGCCCGTTTAAGGTGTGCTCATTGGGGGTTTAACCCGGACTCCAAAGGTCCCGTCCCTCTCTACCCCCTTTGTGTTTGACCAATGGGCCTTACTCTCATTTCTTTTTTCTCTTTTTTTTACTTTCCTCCCTTTTTTTTTCTGTCTCCCTCAGCTCTTTAATCCCTAACCACCACCTCCTCCTCCTCCTCCTCCTCCTCCTCCTAATGTCCAAACCCCACATCACAACAATGGTGCCTTTCCCTGATAAAAAAAAGACAGCACACACACACACACACACACACACATGCACACGTACACACACGCACACACGTACACACACACGTACACACACACACACACAGAGAGAGAGGAGAGATAGCGAGTGCAGTAGTAGAGTAGCTTAGCCGGGGCTAGCCGTGGCTTGTTCCCCTTGCTGTGTGGTTTTTTCCTCTCTTGTGTGTGTGTAAGCGCAGGGTTTTACATGGTATGAAGAAGAGGAGAAAAAAAAAAAAAAGCCTATTTGGAGAAGCTATACCCTACAGGTAGTGGGTTTAACCACGCTACCGCTAGCGCCGCGCGTCCAACAGTGTGGGAGGATGATGAAGGGAGGAGGAGAAACGCTCTTCAATCCGAGCGCCTGCTGCTGCTCCTGATTCTCCATGCGAGCGCGCGCACACATCTCTCACGTTTATGCGAAAGCCTCGCAGGGCATTATACGCGATAAGCCCATTTTCTAGCGCGATTTCCACTCCGGCACCGGCTTTAATGACTCTTAAAGCTGAGGGCTGTTCTTCCTCTTCCTCTTCCTCTCTGCCTCCTCCTCCTCTTCTTCTGCATCTGACGGCGGTGATGTCGATCCTTGTGTCTCTCTTCTCTCTCTCTGTCTCGGTGTCTCTCTCTTCTCTCTCTCTCTCTCTTTCGCATCGCCCCAGTGCCTTTTTTTTTTTCCTCCAGACCTGATTAGTTTTGTTCAACTGAATTGTAATGGGTGTTGGCGGTGCAAGCGGAGGTGAGCAATTTGACAGGGTGGGGGTGTGGGGGTGTGTGGTGTGTGGGGTGGAGGGGATGGATGTGGGTGTGTGTGGGTGTGTGTGTGTGTGTGGGGTGGAGGGGGTGGGGGGGCTTAGCACGACAAGCTAGCTCTTAATGTTTATTGGAAGTGTGCGTTTAATAATTTTCCAGTTCCTTCCCCCCCCCCGAGGTAGTATTAGCCCGCGTTAGTCAGCAAGCAAGCGTAATTCTTTTTATTTACATGCCCCGAGCAGAGAACAGAGAGAAAGAGGGAGAGAGAGAGAGAGAGAGAGAGAGAGAGAGAGAGAGAGAGAGAGAGAGAGAGAGAGAGAGAGACTCTTAAGGAACACTGTGGGGCTCTCTCTCTCTCTCTCTCTCTAAATGCACAACAAAACAAATCAAAGATGCCGAAAGGGTCGTTGCATCCTGGCTGGCCGCAGGGCTGTGGCTGCAAAAAAAAAAATGAAAAGAACCCTTACCTCCTACCCCCCCCCCCCCCCCCCCCCCCCCCCCCCCCAGTCATTATGCATTAACCGTAATGCATTTAGAGGGTTATCAATTTCCAGAAAGGAGATGTTTGTAGGAAGGAGGAGGAGCTGGCGGGGGAATGCAGAGCGGCGCATCAAACCAACAAAGAGTACAGAGGAGAGACAGACAGACAGACAGACAGACAGACAGAGAGAGAGAGAGAGGGCTGGAGATGAAAAGGGAAAAGGAGATATTCAAGGATAGCTTAGTGGCTGGATTTAAAAATGAAAGAAAAAAAAACAAAACTGTTTGCTCCGAAGATCAATTATACAGTTTTTTTTTTTCTCCCCGTGTTCTGAGGCGGTACATGCGTGTTAAACGCTGCAATCTGTTCACAGTACTCAGCTCGCCCCCCCCCCCCCCCCACCGCCCCACCCCCCTGGAAAACGGAAGCCTATTTTCACTTGAATACAATCTTGTTTGCCGCAGGAATTCTCATATTTAACATTAGTCGTGGTGTGTTTTCCGTTTGTTTGTGCTTGTGTGTTTGTGTTTGTGTTTGTGTTTTGCGTGTGACGGTGAGGGCCCGGCCCCCCTGTGTTGAGACCGTTCTCGTTTTTTTTAAAATTACCGTCTCGTTTGTACTATCTGGTGCTCGCGAGCCTCTGCGTGAACCCAAGTGCAGTTCCAGGACTGTGTTGGCTTCTTTCTTTGTCCCCTGCCATGGCAACCCTCGTCGAGAGAGACCTAGAGAGAGAGAGAGAGAGAGGAGAGAGAGAGAGAGAGAGAGAGAGGGGAAAAAAGTATTTTAAAAGCATCTCTCCCTCCTCCACCACCACCACCACCACCACCAGGGAAGAATGACTAAGGCCCGCGCAGAACAATCGGAGGAAACGCGGGACGAGCGGAGCGTTTAAGAGGACGAGAGCGACGAGAAAACACGACCGCTGCTATCTTTTGCGATAAGAAGTGGCCGCTATACTTTTCTTACTGTCGCTGTTAAACAACACGCACTCGGCCTTGGAAAACAAAAAACGCAACAGAAAAACCTTAAAAAAACAACCCACACACACTCTCTCTCCTGCGATAGTTTCATTCAAAATTAACTACAATGAGACAAGGGGGGGTTGGAGTCGGATGGGAGAAAAAAGAGACCCCCCCCCCCCCCCCCACGAAAAAAACACCAACAACAAAACATTTAACATTTTCCTAAGTAAGGGGAAAAGCTGCATTGTTTTGAACAAATGCTGCCTCCCTGGGATGCAGTCCTTGGACAACTGCGTGTCTGCAGGAGACATCTGTGAAGCCTGACCCCGTGACCCCGGAAAGAATGCTCTTAAAGTGTTGTTGGGGGGGGGTGTAGGAGGGGTGGGGGTGTGTAGGAGGGGTGGGTGTTGTTGGGGGGGGGGGGGGGGGTATGCTGCTGCCTTAACCACAACACCATGGCCTACAGGACAGCCCATGAGCGGCAGCACACAACACCAAACAACCCGACAATACTACTGAGAATATCGGCCGGGAGTGAGAGAGAGAGAGAGAGAGAGAGAGAGAGAGAGAGAGAGAGAGAGAGAGAGAGAGAGAGAGAGAGAGAGAGCAGAGAAAGAGAGAGGAGAGAGAGAGAGAGAGAGAGAGAGAGAGAGAGAGAGAGAGAGAGAGAGAGAGAGAGAGAGAGAGAGAGAGAGAGCGATAGGGCGGTGGAGTACAGGGAATGCAGCAGGCCATGTCCTGCCTCACAGGCCTGACTGTCCTATGCCCGCCCCCTCCACCCTCCCTCCCCCCCCCCCGGTAGATCCACCCATGAGATCATTTTCACCCTTTATGAGTCAAAAGGAAGCCCGGGTTGAGAAGGAAAGGTTACGCAAGCCAGACACCCAGAGACGAAGATGGCCTCTCCACCACTCCTCCTCCTCCTGCCTACCTCACCCCCCCTCACCCTCATCCCGCCCGCCCCCCACCCACAACCACACACACACCACACACCACACACACTCACAGACACACACCACACCGCTATTCAAAGCACCTGCCATTGTGTGGGCGCCCATCCAGGAGGGCCCATCCATTGTTGGCATGGCAGAAATTAGTCGTGCTCCCCGTGGCTCTGGAGGCATGTGGGCAGCACTGGCGGCGGCGAAGAAGAAAGAGAAGGAGAAGGAGAAGGAGAAGGAGAAGGAGAAGGAGAAGGAGAAGGAGAAGGAGAAGGAGGAGAAGACCCTCTGGTTGCCTGGAGGTTCGTTCGCGTTCGCGTTACATATACAGTATATGCGAGAGTCCGATAGCCGTAGCTTCGCGTAGCTTCGCGTAGCGATCGCGGCGCCGTAACCACGGGCGGGGACCTCTACTGCCCTACATCCACTCCCGCCTCCCGTCCGAGGAGAGGAGAGGAGAGGAGACGAGGCGAGAGGAGACGAGAGGAGAGGAGGCGAGAGGAGGTAGTATTCCTGGCTGGTTGTTTACTTCCTCGGTGCGGCGCACACAACCAACCGCTACCCTGAGATATTCACATCTTCTCCATTGTAATTTCTTTCTGCCTCCCACTCGCCCCTGCTTTCCTTGCGGTGTGTGTGTGTCAGTGTGTGTGTGAGTCTGTGTGTGTGTGTGTGTGTGTGTGTGAGGCTATATGTGTGTGTGTGTGTGTGTGTGTGTGTGGTGTGTGCCATTGTTTCTGTGGAGCACCCTCATTATACCCTTGGTTAGACTTTAAGGGCCTCTCTCTTTGATTTGGGTCTCCTGGGGGAAAGTGAGCACTGGGCTGGTGAGGAGCTCAGGGTGTTGTGTGTGTTGTGTGTCTGTGAGTGTGTGTGTGAGTGTGTGTGTGTGTGTGTGTGTGTGTGTACTGTATGTGTGTGTCTGTGAGTGTGTGTGTGTGTGGGAGGGTGAGCAGCTTTGGGTCTCGGAGAGAGCGGGCTCGGGGGCACTGTCGGGCTCGTCGGGCTCCCCCCGCGCTGCAGAGGTGCTGGGTGCTGCTGCCGGTGTTGATGGTGTGTGTGCGCGCGAGGGGGTGGATGGTGGATGCATGTGGGTGTCGGCAAAATTGAAAAGTCAATAACGAAGGCCGAGGAGCGAGAGAGCGAAAGAAAGAAAGAGAGAGAGAGAAGAGAGAGAGAGAGAGAGAGAGACAGACAGAGAGAGAGACAAAAGGATGGCGTACGGAGAGCTTCAAAAAGCGAAGGAGGCAACACGCGCACAGCAATGCTAATTAAAATCATCAGAGGAAGGCGAGGAGTTCCACCGTCTTCCCTTCGTTTAGGCTCCTTAAATGCCGCATATTTAACGTGCAAGGCAGCACCAACGGGCGACCATAACAACTAAGTTGATGAGTCAGGGGGTGATTAAACTCCCTCACCCGACGTGCCGTAATCACGGCGTGTCGGGAGTCGCTTTGTTTGCATCGCCGCGTCTCCACCAGCAGCAGCAGCCGTACGGGAATAACAAGGACATAAGGAAAACAAAAACTCAAACGCAATGATTACAGCAACGCAATGGATAAAGTAGCACAGCGGGTGCCTTTCGAAATCGCGCTTGTTTGTAGGGGGGGTGTGTTTGGGCCGTGCCGGATTCCTGCATGCCACCTCTACCACCACCACCACCTCCATCTCCACCTCCACCACCGGCACCATCACCGGCACCACCACGAACACCACCATCACCGCCACCACTTCACCACCGCCACCACCACACTGACGTCCCCATCAGAACAACACACAAAGGGTGTCTGAATGAACGTGTGCTTCTCCACCGAGGGCCCTGCCTAATAATCAAAAAGCCACCAGAAATGTGATGGAGCAGCTATTTTTTGGGGGGTAGGTGGGGGGGGGGGGGGGGGGGGCGGGCAGGTCAGACAGGTAAGAGAGAGAGAGAGAGAGAGAGAGAGAGAGAGAGAGAGAGAGAGAGAGTGGCAGTAATTTGAACCCGGGCGCCTTGCAATTTGTATTTTCCCCCAGCGGTAATAGGCTTCTCACTCACCGCTGCTGCCACAGTAATTTCCACATGCCAACAGCTGTCAAGCCCCTAAAATCAAAAATTAGCCGATGTGGAATTGGGCTCTAATGGAATGACCCATGGCATGTACAGTACCTTAAGGAGCCCGCAGTCGATACAGCCAAGACCTTAGGCGGCATTCCGGGCTCTTATTAACGCAAAGGAAATAGGCTGCCATGAATATATTAACCACCGCTTCTGCAGCCGTCTAATTGTCTTCCACAACCTCCTTCCGCCTCCTCTCGCCTCCTCTCTATTCATTAACTTCGATCCCATTTTATTAAGTCTTTTTTATTAAAATGGCCCATGTTTTTAATGTTTTAATGTTTTCCGGCTCCGATTACCACTCAGCGCAAATGAGCAGAGCACTTGTGCTTCGCAATTAAATATGGTGTCTGATGAGGAAAGGAAGGAAAGAGGGAAATAGCAATTTAGTTACGATGTACAAGCAGGTTTGTTTGTTTGTTTTTACCAGAATGCGAAACCTGAAGGCCAAAGCATTTGGGACAAACTTCCCTTGTTTGTAGTAAAGGGGACTGAGGACGGTGCTCTGGGGGACCTCGTGTCCTTCAATGGACCCTGTGGTCACTGAGCTGTAAAGGAGCATGTCAAGAGACAGGGTCCTGACAAGACATGAGTATCTCTCTCTCTCTCTCTCTCTCTCTCTCTCTGTGTCTCTCTGTGTCTCTCTATCTCTCTGGTGGAGCTATATCTGATTTCACCGCCAGTTCGCTCCCCGGAGAGTTGCGTCACCAGAGCTTATGTTTTGTTGTTGACCGAACTACCGTAACGCCCTTGTTTAGAAAACAACAGAACAACAGGAAAGCACGCGGGGGGGGGGGGGTGGGCGGGTGTTTGAGATGTTAAATTGCGTCGATAGCGCAATTTACTTTGAGGTTTGGGCATTCGGGACACAAGCCAACCAGGTGAACGCGCTTTGCGATTTTTTTTTGCAATGGTACGACAAAGTTATATTTAACCATCCACTGCAGGTGCATTGCATTATTCCATTGCATTGCTTTGCACATATTTTACACTTGGGGTAATGTATTTCTGCTTTAGGATATATATATATATACAGTATATATATTTATATATATAGGGGAGGCCTATGTGTGCAGTAGACCTATGATAGGTGCCAGCCAATCAGCAGGAGCACAGACAAAGCAACAATCTACTAAGCTTACTCCTCACTTCTCACCGACCTGACTAATTTATGAGGGTAAACTCTGCTGAAGTAGAGAGAGAGAGATAGAGAGATAGAGTGAGAAAGAGAGAGGGGGGGAGGCAATAGAGAGAGAGAGAGAGAGAGAGAGAGAGAGAGAGAGAGAGAGAGAGAGAGAGCCAGTCAGGTGCAAGCTAGAGAGAAGTTTTCATTGACTCTCCAGAGCGGGCCAATCCAAAGCCCGGGGGGAGATTTCTCTTGGTTTGAACTTTATCAGGGGCTACGCTTAATCAATACGTTATCGGAAAAAGAATTAATTACTAAAGCAGAATAAAACAGCTGCATTTTAAACCGAGGATTCATCAATTCTGTAATCTCCGGGTTACAGCGCAGGTGCCAAGAGGATCACGCCGACTCCATGTAATGAGGAACTCTGGGAGTTTACCCCCCGACCCAACCCTCTCTCTCTCTCTCTCTCTCTAGCTCTCTCTCCCCCTCCCTCCCTCCCTCCTCCCTCCCCATTCCCCCACTCCTCTCCCACCACACCGTCCTCCCTAACCCTCAAAATACCACATTCTCATCTCCTCCTCCTCCACCTCCTCCTCCTCCTCCTCCACCTCCACCTCTCTGGCCCAGCTGGTGAGGAATTCACAATTAACATCCTTTCCCCGGCAGTACGTCACCCCTCCTCTTCCTCCTCCTCCTCCTCCTCCTCCTCCTCCTCCTCCTCCTCCTCTCTACCTCTCCCTCTCTCTCTCTCCCCCTCTCTGTCTCTCTCTCTATTGGCTCTGTTTACCCTCTTCATTATAAACGATTACCACAACTCCCCCACTCCACGCCTCCATCCCTCCTGCATCCCTCCATCCCTCCATCCCGCCATCCCTTCTTCATCGCTTTATCAAATTCCTGTCCTTGCGGGGAGGGATGGGCCGACCGAGCCCCGGGTATTAAAAGTGGAAGTCACTCACACCGGTGTGTGTGTTTGTGTGTGTGTGTGTGTGTGTGTGTGTGTGTGTGTCTGTGCGAGAGAGAGAGAGAGAGAGAGAGAGAGAGAGAGAGAGACGCTCACGCCCGCCCGCCGCCCCCCCCGCTGTTAGAGCAGTACGGCGTGGACATTCCTCCACCCCTGCAGGGGGGGGGGGGGGGGGGGGATAACGGAATAGCGGAGAAACACGAAACCGGAATCGAGATCGGGACGTTTGAGCAGGAGGAGGAGGAGGAGGAGGAGTCGTGAAGTGTATTGATGTGCATGTGGACAAAAAAAAAGCAAAACGAAACGCAGGGGTCTAGCCATTAACAAAAAAAGAACTCGAACTCAGTTGGGGGAATTGAAGTAGATGTGGCAGGATGTGTGGTAATGGATGCCGTCTGGTGGACAGATTTAGATTCAGATGGAGATAGAGATACAGATACGCCACGTGGGGAATCACGCCGGTGTCAACAGTCTAGCTCCGCCAGGAGCAGCAGACTCCACCGGCCACCGGCTAGCGTGCGCCACCACCACCACCACCACCACCGGCACTGTCCTCCTCCACCTCCTCCTCCTCCTCCTCCTCCTCCTCCTCTTCCTCCTCTCGGCCGTCCTCAGCTCTCGGTCCAGGGCCCCCCCCCCCCCTCCCCAGTAAAAACCTGTGCCCTTGACGGGGGTAGGGTGGTGGTGGGTGGTGGTGGGGTGGGGTGGGGTGGTATGTTGGTGGGGTGGGAGGGATTTCAAGGCAGGTTGAGAAGGGGTTATGGGTGATGAATTGGGTTTTTAGTGAGCTCATTAGGAAGCCAAACAGAGTTTAGACCGGCGGAGCGAGGCAGCGGCGCAGTAATCAGTTCAGCTCGCTTTGTTCCCTGCCTCCAGGACATTTGGGTAAAAGGAAAAGAAAGGAAAAAAAAAAGAAGAGGAAAAAAAA
Organism: Coryphaenoides rupestris; assembly: GCA_002895965.2. NCBI lineage: Eukaryota > Metazoa > Chordata > Actinopteri > Gadiformes > Macrouridae > Coryphaenoides > Coryphaenoides rupestris. Next base: position 688 of record PIJE02001236.1, on the reverse strand, counting down.
AAAATCAGGAGGAGAGAAGAGGGAAGAAGAAGGAGAAGAAGAAGAAGAAGAAGGTGGAAAAAAACGAAACGCGAAAAAGAACTTCATGGCAGTTTGCTGATGAGCGCACGCTGCCGAGCAGAGAGCAGCACAATCTGATGGTTGACTTGTTGATTTATAAACCTTTTAATCCATTTTCTACCCCCTCCGACCCCCTCTTCCATGCCGCCATCCCTGCTCCATCTCCCCTCCATATCCCCTCCATTTCCCCAGCGGTGTGTCTGATGAAGCCCCTTCTTTGATGCCTGTGTACATTGGGTACAGCACACAGTCTGGATGGGTGGGGTTGGGGTTGGCGTTGGCGCTGGCGGTGTGTTGTGTGTGTGTGTGTGTGTGTGTTTTTGTGCGGCACGGTGTTCGACTCGGAGGTGTAACTGAGGGTCGAGAATCCTCGGCAACGGCGGTGGTGGTTGTTGTTCCAGTTGCTATTATTAAGCGTAAGCTGTTCCCGATCACCCAAAACCACGGCGTAAACCTGCCACTGAACTGGCTTTTGGGGCCTTCCCTCCCCCCCTCCATCCTCTCTACCTGCTCTCACTTTCTCTCAACCCTTCTGATTCCTTTTCTCTCTTTTTTCCTTTACAACCTCGAGCAACCCCCCCCCCCCCCCCCCCCCCCTCTGTTTTTAATAAGCCAGTGAATCAGTGGG
>PIJE02001235.1:148129-155170 GCA_002895965.2 Coryphaenoides rupestris | reverse complement strand
AGCGTTTGAGCGCGAGATAAGTGCAGTTTGGACATCCATGCCCTCTCGCGACTAAACGCTTGGTGTTTGATGCCTAAACCCATGTCGCCCCACTGTCTATGATGATACTCATGCCCACATTTTCAGCATGGTAAGGTCGGATAAACGTTTCCATGAAAGTTGTGAAGACCCATCACCTTTACTGTTTAACCGCTTCAGAAAACACACAAGCGCCTATTGTTGAAAATCGAATTGTGAACTACTCTCCGAATGCAATAACCCCCCAACTCCAAAACGGTAGGGAAGCAAGTAGAGGTGCACCAGCACAAGATACATACAGAGGGATCATTGGGCAATAGCGTCTTATGAGGTTATTGTGTGCGTGGCTGCAAAAATGCGTTTGAGCGCGAGATAAGTGCAGTTTGGACATCCATGCCTCTCGCGACTAAACGCTTGGTGTTTGATGCCTAAACCGATGTTGCCCCACTGTCTTATGATGTACTCATGCCCACACAAGCATTGGTAAGGTCGGATAAACGTTTCCATGAAAGTTGTGAAGACCCATCACCTTTTAACTGTTTAACCGCTTAGAAACACACAAGCGCCTATTGTGAAAATGAATTGTGAACTACTCTCGAAATGCAATAACCCCCAACTCCAAAACGGTAGGGAAGCAAGTAGAGGTGCACCAGCACAAGATACATACAGAGGGATCATTGGGCAATAGCGTCTTATGAGGTTATTGTGTGCGTGGCTGCAAAATGCGTTTGAGCGCGAGATAAGTGCAGTTTGGAACATCCATGCCTCTCGCGACTAAACGCTTGGTGTTTGATGCCTAAACCGATGTTGCCCCACTGTCTTATGATGTACTCATGCCCACACAAGCATGGTAGGTCGGATAAACGTTCCATGAAAGTTGTGAAACCCATCACCTACTGTTAAACCGCTTAGAACACACAAGCGCCTATTTGAAAATGAATTGGAACACTCTCGAGCAAACCCCCCACTCCAAAAACTGTAGCGGAGCAATAGAGGCACCAGCACAAGATACATACAGACGATCATTGGCATGCGTCTATAGGTTATGTTGCGTGGCTGGCAAAAGCGTTTGAGCGCGAATAGTCAGTGGACACCAGGCTCTCGCGACTAAAACGCTTTGTTTGATGCCAAACAAAAGTGGCTGCACAACTTTCATGGAACGTTTGACCAACCAAGCTTGTGTGGCAGATACATATAAGTGGCACATCAGTTTTGGAAGAGCATCCCATGCACTTCTCTGCGCTAAACGCTTGTGTTATAAGACGCTAATGCCTAATTGTGGGTTGGGGGGTTATTGCATTCGAGAGTAGTTCACAATTCATTTTCACAATAGGCGCTTGTGTGTTTCTAAGCGGTTAAACAGTAAAAGGTGATGGGTCTTCACAACTTTCATGGAAACGTTTATCCGACCTTACCAATGCTTGTGTGGGCATGAGTACATCATAAGACAGTGGGGCAACATCGGTTTAGGCATCAAACACCAAGCGTTTAGTCGCGAGAGGCATGGATGTCCAAACTGCACTTATCTCGCGCTCAAACGCATTTTGCAGCCACGCACACAATAACCTCATAAGACGCTATTGCCCAATGATCCCTCTGTATGTATCTTGTGCTGGTGCACCTCTACTTGCTTCCCTACCGTTTTGGAGTTGGGGGGTTATTGCATTCGAGAGTAGTTCACAATTCATTTTCACAATAGGCGCTTGTGTGTTTCTAAGCGGTTAAACAGTAAAAGGTGATGGGTCTTCACAACTTTCATGGAAACGTTTATCCGACCTTACCAATGCTTGTGTGGGCATGAGTACATCATAAGACAGTGGGGCAACATCGGTTTAGGCATCAAACACCAAGCGTTTAGTCGCGAGAGGCATGGATGTCCAAACTGCACTTATCTCGCGCTCAAACGCATTTTGCAGCCACGCACACAATAACCTCATAAGACGCTATTGCCCAATGATCCCTCTGTATGTATCTTGTGCTGGTGCACCTCTACTTGCTTCCCTACCGTTTTGGAGTTGGGGGGTTATTGCATTCGAGAGTAGTTCACAATTCATTTTCACAATAGGCGCTTGTGTGTTTCTAAGCGGTTAAACAGTAAAAGGTGATGGGTCTTCACAACTTTCATGGAAACGTTTATCCGACCTCTGCCACTGTCTCCCTCCACAGAATCACCGCAATTTGTTCCATCACTGTTATCCTTACATGAATCTCATCTTTTAATACTTTGAAAAACACGGGAAAGAAATCTTTTTATAGTTTTCTAATGTGGTGCGGGATATAAAAACATCTCTGTGCTTTCGTTGGTGAGGTGTCTGCACACACACACACGCGTGCAGTGCGTGTGCATGCTTGCGTGTGTGTGTGTGTGGTGTGTGCGTGTGTGCGTGTGCATGTGCGTGTGCATGTGGGGTGATCGAATACCACCCATGCAGCTCCTCACCACCGGCACTGTGATTAATGGACAGGCTCCCCGGCAAAGGATGCTGATTACGACATGTTTTGACTGAGGAGTGATTAGGGAAGCCAAGCCAGGGCCCTATTTTATTACACGCCCAGCATTCCACCCGCTGGTCCTGTGTTCCCGCACCCAGCGTCCCTCATTAAGTGCTCCGTGCGGTCGGATCCTGCGCCTCTTGCCACGCCCACCCCCCCCCCCCCCCGAAACACCGCACCCCGCCGCCCGCCGCCCGCCGCCCCCGCCCCCACCTCCCACCTCCACCCCGCGCTACATTTGTCCGACGGTGAGTCCGCCCACTTTCCTACGCTTGACATAAAGATAACGGACGTGTCTCGATGGCGACGATACGGTGAAATTCGCTTAACTTCTCGAGCGTGATGAATGGGTTTGCCCCCCCCCCCCCCGCACACCACCACGCCCTCATCAAGATAAATCTGTAAACGGTGCCCTTTAAAAAAGAAAAGAAGTGTTTCAGGGCGACTTGTCTTGTGTCTCTCTCTCTCTCTCTTTCTCTCTCTTCAAGCTAGCTGCTCTGCTCCTTTCAGGAACGGTGGAGGGTGGATGTTTAAACCATAATAAAACCCTTTTTATACCGAGACTCCGGAATATTGCCGTAAAGAAGAGCCGTCATCATGCCCGCTTTTGCCTTTTTACACAAAACCAAAAAGGTCAAGTGACGTCAGTTTATTTATAGAGCAACAAACGTTGACCAAAGTGCTTTACAGAGCGATTAACTAAGTAATGCTCCAATATAAAAACAGACATAAATAAGAGGATATAAGTACATTCGTAAAAGCATAGAATATCATAATTAAATCATCAACACAAACAACCATTACACAAATGACAATAAAAAGCCGGCACATTATGCCTGAACGGTGTGCGCTTTTACACAGCGTCCCGGTGTTCCGGAATCAGATTTGCGTCGTGTAACACAACAGCGTCGATGTCTTCAGTGTGATGTATAACGTACGCGTGTCGGGCAGCGGGCATCGCTTTCTGAACAGTAACGTCAGCGCTTTTGCGAGCCGTGCCACCGATATTACATTCATCATACAAACGTGTTGATGCCCGTCAGATGGCCGTCTTCGCCGCTTACTGCTGTTGTTGTTGTGGTTCTTTGCTGTTACTGCCAGCCCATAAACACCCACGGCTAGGGCTAGGGCTAGGGTTAGGGTGGTGGTGGTGGTGGTGGTGGAGGTGGAGGGGGGTGAGGGCGGTGGCGGTGGTGGTGGTGTCGCCTCTTGTCGTGGCGAAGAAGGCTTTCCAACATACTGCCCGACCCGTACAACCGTCAAAGAAGGAGATCGAGTGAAGGAGGTGTCACCCCCGTGTCACTTTGTCTTTACGTCTCCCTCCTCCTTTTTTTAAAGGGTGCGACGTGGGCGTGGGCCACTCCTCTTCCTCCTCCTCCTCTTCCTCTTCTCCGTCAGCTCCGCTTGTTGTGAGCTCCTTGCGGGTGCATGGCGCGCCGCTGCCCTCCGCCAGTGGTTCCTGCCACAGAAGCGAGCCGTGTCTGGCGACTCTGCTGCTAATTGGAGGGAAAATGCGTGGCGGGTTGCCGCTCAGAGCCGGCCTGTCTGTGGGGAAGTGTGGCGACACACGCACGCACGCATAAACACGCACACACCACACACACACACACCCATTCTTTTCCTCTTGTTGTGGTGCTGTTGAAAGCCACCCCAGACTGCCCACTGCCACTGAGTCTAATGCATTGTGTTTTATGGCTTTCTGTCTCTCGCTCTCACTCTCCTCTCTCTCGCTCTCTCTCGCTCTCTCTCTCTCTCTCTCTCTCTAGCTCTAACTCGATCTCCCTGTGTTCTTTCTCTGTGTAAAAGGGGAAAAACAAAGGAATACCCATGCAAACGGAAAATAAGGGAAAAATCTCTTAAGAACTACTGTTTGGCGTCCAATCCGTCCTGCGCCGTCGTCAGAGATGACTCGGTTTTGTTCCGTCTTCACTTTCCAACTTGGATGTAGACTCAGGCTAAGCCCTCTACAATCACCTTGTTCACTCCACGACCAGTGACAATTACCCACAGGCCACAAATTCACCTCGACACACTTGAAAATTGAGATTGAATTCATGGACCAAGCTGTGGAAATTGAAAAGTATGAATCGGAGACCCTTGGGACGGTCAAAAGGAGCTTTGATTTAGTCATCCGTAAAACTCTGTCTCGAGTCTTTTCGCATTGCTACACGGTGACCAGTCTCAGCCTCTGTCGTTCATTTTCCCGACGTCCCCATGTGACTCGTCCGGTGCGTCTGAGACACAAAGCGCGAGCTGTGTCTAGACGGAAGTCCATCATCTATTCCCATTGGCGCTGTCACTCACAGAAATCAGCGAATGAGCTTTATTATTATGTTGACAGCCATGGGTTTATTTGAGTCCACCCGGAGGCCATTTTGTTTATGAGCAATTGTTGTGAATCACATTTTAAATCCCGCTTTGTTCACTACGGGTCTGTGTTCTGTTCCGGAATCACTGTTCCCCGGCTTTATGGTCCTGCTTGCCTGCCAATCAAGACCTCTTCACCCTTCCTCTTCTGGACAAAAAGTCCACTCAGAGCTATATAGTCGTGTACAACCCTGATAAACGTACCCCTCTGTCGAATGACGTACCCCTTCCCCGGCAGACCCCCCCCACCCCCCCCTACTCCCTCCCCTCACCTCATTATTCAAAACAAGAGCGGGGGGTGGGGGGGGGGCGGGGGGGGGCGCGGGGAAAGAAAGCAACCAGGGCGCCCGCGTCACACCAGCCCTTGTGTGCTTAACACCGCCGCTGACCTGCGACGCCAGAGTCAACAGCGGCGCTCACGGGAGGCTTTGAACGGCTCATGCCGCTGGCGTATTCTCACCGCGGGGAACGCCGCTCTTTGAAGCTCTAACCAGGAGGGGCTGATCTCCCCCCCCCCCCCCCCCCCGCCCCTCCTGGCTTGACGGCCACTGATTCCCCCCCCCATTTTTAAATAATGAAAATAGCCCCCAAAAAAGCTGTGGTCGTCCTTCTGCAATGGTGGGTGGGGTAGGGGGTGAAGGGGGGCTGGGCGGTATGGGTGTGGGTGGTTTCCCGAGCCCTGCCCCATCGCCGTGACAACTGCTGTGATGTGCTCATTGCATGTGGAGGTGAGGTGGGTGGAGTGGGTAGTGGGGAGAGTGGGAGGGTGGGGTGAATGACGGGGACAGCAGGGGCACACTCCCTCCTCCCACAAATCGGACTTAATCGGATCTTCATCTCAATCGTTGTACTCCTGGCGCCCGAGATGAGGCAATCTCTCCCTAAACCCCTTTTCTACGTTGATAATTTTTGCTGGGGGGGTTGGGGAGGGCTAGGGGGGCAGGGGGGAGTAAGGGGGGGTGCAGAGCTACTTTTGTTGCCGTGGTTGTGAATAAAACCAGCGCTGCAGTAAACACATCAGGGCGATGTCCAACCGGCGCAAAGCCACCACCACCACCACCACCACCACCAGTGCTCGCTGGCAGGCATTACCGCTAATGTTCGCACGACTCGATGGACGTGTAATGGCTGCAGTTCTATTTTAACCGTCCAACCGTGTGTGTGTGTGTGCGTGTGTGTGCGTGTGTGCGTGTGCGTGTGTGTGCGTGTGTGTGTGTGCGTGTGTGTGCGTGTGTGTGTGTGCGTGTGTGCGTCTGTGTGCGTGTGCGTGTGAGCGTGTGTGTGTACGTATGACATGTACATACACACACACACTGTTGGTATAAAAATAAAAAGTCGTTTGGGCGGGTTTGTAGGGTGAACCCACGTTTTAATTGAGTAAGTGAAGAAAAACAAAGAAGAAAGCCTTGGCCTTTGCATGAGAAACGTCTAACCCTGAACCGTGGGGGATTTAGCTCTGCACTATCTTTTTATTTTATTTTCCGATGTCATCGAGCCGTTGGCCCGGGCGGACGAGACTCTCACCTAATTACTGTGAAAAGCTCCAGCAAAGTAGACTCCTGTCATTCTTTTTAATCCGCGTTGACAATTTGTAGACTGCAAACCTTTCCAAAAAGGGCAAAATTATCAACAGCGCGCACGAAACCGTACGCGGACCGCAAATCGTTTTTGATCCGCGCTTATGCAGTTGGTGCCAGCACAGGCCAAATGTGTGTGTGTGTGTGTACTTAGCTAATGCAGTGCAGCCAATCCCTCAGTACCGTACTTTGATGTATGCCTGTCTCGTGAGTGATTGGATATTCGCCGTAATATGCGTGTAATCAGGAGCAGAAAGACAGAAAGGGCCACGCTGGCAACCCGGCTGCACAGATTGGTCACTGATGGAGCTCTGGTAACGCTGTGCACTCGCTGTGACTCTGATCATGGCCTTAAAAAGAGACCGAGCACCCATATCTCTCTAGCATGCACCCCGTGAACACACACACGCAAGCAGGCTCCCACACACGTGCACGCACACACACACACACACACACACACACACACACACACACACACACACACACACACACACACCCACGCTGAAACACAGATGTATGTCGAAGCTTGTCTCGTGATGGCGTGCCTCCCTGCTTTGCAGAGCTGTACGGTTTCGACGTGCTCATC
>PIJE02001235.1:55629-145629 GCA_002895965.2 Coryphaenoides rupestris | reverse complement strand
AATAATGACAGCATGCCATTAGCATTCATTCACCACCACCACCTCCACCACCACCACCACCACCTCCTCCTCCACCACCACCTCCACCACCACCACCTCCACCACCACCACCACCAGCCCCTCCACCTCCCTCTCCCGTGCGCTGCGGCTGCGGCTGCTGTCAGCTATGTGTCTGCCGTGTTTGTAATAATTGCTGTGTTTAGGTGAGAATGTGGCGAGGGCTAGCTGAGCCCTAGCTGACGGCTCGGAGGAGGCCTCCAGGGGCCCACCTGTCAATTGTCTTGAGTCACTGGCATTGTAAAAAAAACAAACACAGAATAAATAACAAGGCAGACTGAATGCTCTGCTGTCGTCTACACCGCTAGTTAGTTTACATGTTATTTAGTTGGTTAGTTGGTGGTTATTGTCATGATTATTATTCTTATTATCATTCCCTTCTGAGACATCTCTTTGGTGGTGAGGGCGGGGGTCGCGAACCAAATGGAGGAATGAACTCTTAACCATAATGTATTCAGACGGTGAAATTGTTGATTTGAAAGTTATTCTGTATCGGTCCGTTGCGCAGGCCTGTAAAAACACAGCGGCTGCTTTCTGGAGAGCATTCACCACAACGTGACAATCAAAAATGCGCCTCTTGATCTATCGCCGTAACACATGAACGCTGTTGTGAAAATCTGATTCGTGTAAACTCCGGTTGCCAAACATTATTCAGCGACATGACGATCAGATAGCAGCCAACGAGATAATTAATCCTTTAATACCCGTGACGCCTTTCGTTTGCAGCGTGGAGCAGCCTGCGTCTGAACCACATGCGTTGGATTCATTTGTGCACGACTCTCGCCTGTGATGTTGGTGTGAAACACAAGCTTGATTTAGAGGAGTGGCGTTGGGTGAGCGCGAGGCACAGCTTTCGTCTCCCCTTCCCTCCCATGACTCATCCTGTCTTCCCAGGGTTCGTGTGTCAGGACCCCCTGATGAGGCAGCCGCGCGCGGAGCGAAATGGCGTGGATCCCACCCTCAAGCACCCGGCGCCAAAATCCACGGTACACACACACACACACACACACACTCACTCCTGTAGAGACACAGACACATGTTCGCATTTACACACAACACACACACACACACGACCACCACACATGCGCACTATGCACATGCACACACCACACACACATACACACACACACGTGCACATGCACACACACACACACACACAGTGATGATATTACACTGCATTAGCATAACGTATTCAGAGAATAGTAATGAATACTATCATTTTAAATTGCATATACAGTTTCATTGGGTGGGTGCAGGGGAAGAGTGCAATGAACCCGATATAATAACACAGAGTGTGGTTTGTGAATGTAGTGTTGGAAATCACATCTACATTTCAAATTAAACAGATTAAATACAGATGCAATCCTTCTTAAAGCCCCCGTCTGCTCGGGGGAGCTTTGCTTATGTAGAGCATAGTTTGTGTCTTCCTGAGCATTATAAGTTATTGCTAAGACAAGAGACCGGCACTGTTTTTAATAGGAGGTAGAGCGGTTGTCTTGGCAACTGGAAGTTTGCCGCTTCGATCCCCCGGTGCACGACACCTCTAAGACCGCAGACTGCTGCTGGACCGAGCTGGCTGTTGCCCTTTGCCATGGTTGAAGACTGCCACCAGTGGTTGTAAATGGGTGAAGTGTGAGGCAATAGAATATATAAATGTCACTATATAAATGTAATCCATTTACCATTCACCATACAACTTGCGAGTGCTACGGTCTCGGTCGTCATTGTTAATCGTTTGTATTTCTTTCATGCCTAATGATAATTGTAGCTTCTTCTCATTGGCCGGAAACGCCACGTCAGCCAACACTCTTGGCTGTGCTGGTCCACTGCCGCTCCTCTGGTGTTAGCCCTGGATCTGCAGCCGGGACGCTGCCAAGCAGGGAGATTTGTGCTCCACCTTGTAATGTGCAGAGGGCCTGTTTGGGCATCCGCTTAACAAGGCATCGTTGTGTTGTGTGTGGGGCTTCTACACCCTGTGTGCATACTCTATTAATCTCTCTATGCGTTGCCTTGTAGCGTCCTTCCTCCGCACAGACACCCACCGTTCAAGCTAAAGTGGTAAGTCCTCTGTAAGACGTCTGTGAGCCCAAAATGATGAGTTGCTAACCCGGCTTTGTGCCAGGCAATCATCCACAGGAATACTATTGCCAGCTTTAGGAGAAAAAGAAATAATACAATAATTTTTTTATCAATGGTAATAGTAAAATGTCTTTCTGAATCGTATTCTACCTCTGCCAGATTGTAACCCTAACTCAGTCAGCCAGATCCGTGATTTCTGCCTGACCTTTGACCTGGAATGTAGCAATAACCCATTTATACTGCACTTATTTTGAGAGTTGACATTATGAATCTTATTTTTCGTCGCACATCTGGCAACAACACACAGCAGCCGATGAACTAACTAACACAACACACTTGGTTGGTTACCGACTTGGCCTTATTAATACGCAGGTCCACAGGGAGTCACAAACAACACAAGTGGCATGCAAACCAACTAACCGCTGTGCTGTACTTCCTCCCTCCTTCCTCCTCCCTCCTTCCTCCTTGCTTGCCGATGCCTGTTGCATCGCCGGTAAGAAACGCCGCTTCATCTCCCCAAATGGGGCTACTCGCCGTCCGCTCTGCCTCTTATTTGATTAGCGGTTGAGCAGCCATTTGTCAGCCGGTCGAGCAGCCACCCGCATCGATCCACAAATTACATTTCTATGAAAATGCTCATTCCATTAGTGTGCTGTAGAAGCTGCTGCCGTGCATGAGTCAGAGTCTGGGGGAAATTTTTAAAGCTCGCCCCACCGTCTCTGCTTGGGGGGGGGGGGGGGCTGTCACTGGCGCTGCTCCAGGGTCACACAGGGGGTCCCGCAGGTGGGCTCTGCAGAGGGAACCTTCCCTTCTCCCCTGCGCTGGAATTATTGGCAGCAAGTTGACTTTAATTTTTGGGGGGGGGGGGATTTGGGATTAAGGCTTGTCAGTCTTTGGCTGACACTGTATCCGGCCAGCCTCCCCCCTCCCCCTCCCTGCCTGCTCCCCCCCCCCCCCCCCCCCTTCTGCCCCCCATCCCCATCAGACAAATTTAATGTAATCCCCACCACCGCTATGCAGATGACACGTTCTGTATGGGATCCTGTGGTTCGGGCTTCGGGTAATGTGGTGGGGGGAGGTGGTGGAGGGGGGGGCGGCTGTGCCTGATTGTCTGGCTCCGGCCCAAACCTGGGCTCTAAGGCTGTCAATCACAACCTGGCCTCTCAGGTTGTCAATCACAATCTGGTGGTGGTGGGGGGTAGAGGGTGAGGGGTGCGCAGGGCGCAGTCTGCGATGCCAGCAAATGTCCCATTATTTTTCTCTGATGCAATGTGAAGCTATATATTATTTGCTTCATTTTTTTACTTCATAAAGCCGTGTTGTGTTTCAGCGCAACAAAAAAAGCAAAAAAACCTGATGTTGCCGTTTCATGGCTGCAACGGTGACTTGCCAGGAACGAATGTTTGAGTTTGACAACCCTTTGGAAAAATGTTATTGATGCAGATAATAAAGCGGCCGATTGTTTGCAATGGTTGGCTCCGATTTGTCTTGGAAAATAGTAAGGGAGGGTGGGGTGTGTGTGTGTGTGGGGCGGGAGGGGGGGGGGGGTGACATGAATGGTATCATTATACTGTAACGTTATCCCAAACCTTTTTTCCCCCTGTAGAGGCAGAGGCCCATGTCAGCCAGTAACGCAGACACACCGGGCTCTGAGGACCGGCTGGGAGGTGGGCGGGGCCAGGCAGATAGCACTCTGGGCCTGACCGCTGAGGAGGTAACCAACCCCAACAGGTCCAACCCCTCCCTCCTCTCTCTCTCTCCTCTCTCTCTCCCTCCCTCCCTCTCTCCCTCTCTCCGTCTCTCTGTCTCGCAGACCTTTTTTAATACCGTTCAGACAAATATGCAAATATGATGTATGGTGGGGGTGAGAAAGAAAGAAAAAGTCAACCAATGAATCCGTATCCCCTCTCTCTCTCTCTCTCTCTCTCTCTCTCTCTCTCTCTCTCTCTCTCTCTCTCTCTCTCTCTCTCTCCTCTCTCTCTCTCTCTCTCTCTCTCTCTCTCTCTCTATCACTCTCTATCTCTCCCCTCTCTCTCTCTCCTTCACCTCTCTCTCCCCTCTCTTTCTCACTATCTCTTTCTTCCCCCTCCCTCTCACCTCTCTCTTCCTTTCTCTCTCTCTCTCTCTCTCTCTCTCTCTCTCTCTCTCTCTCTCTCTCCTCTCTCTCATCTCTCTTCACTCCTCTCCTCTCTCTTCTCCTCTCTCTCTGTCCTCATCATCTTTCACCTCTCTCTCTCACACCTCCCTATCCTCTCTCTCATCTCTCACTCTCCTCTCTCACACCTCCCCTATCTCTCTCTCTCTCTCTCTCTCTCTCTCTCTCTCTCCCCTTCACTCTTCCTCTCTCCCTCCCCTTGTCGCTCTCTTCTTCCTCTCTCCTCTCCCTCCCTATCTCATCTCTCTCTCTCTCTCTCTCTCTCTCCTCTTCACCTCTCTCAGCTCTTCTCCGGACACCTCCCCATGTCCCTTCTCTTCTCTCCTCTCTCAACTCTCTCTTCTCTCTCTCTCTCTCTTCCCCCCTCCCTCTCACCTCTCCCTTCCTTTCTCTCTCTCACTCTCTCATCTCTCTCTCTTTCTCCTTCTCTCCCCCTTGTCTCCTTCCTCTCTCTCACCCCTCTCTCTCTCCTTGTGTACGGCGGGTGTCAGGTCAAGGTGCTGAGGAGGGCCCAGGAGGAGTACGAGAGGCGAGGGGGCTTCCTCAGGATCTTCCCCACCCGGGACACCTGGGAGCGCTACGCGTAAGACGGACCGCCACCGATCACGGGCCCACCAATCACTTACCACCCCCTCCTCCTCCTCCTCCTCCTCCTCCTCCTCCTCTTTTCATCCATTACCAGCTGGCCAGTCGCCCCGGCGTCTCCCCGTTCCAAAATGAAGTTTGATTCAGCGCTCGCTGTCTCTTTTATTAAATGAGCGCAATCAATTTATGCCAGACAAAACCAGACGAGCGGCGCTGGTGTCTAGACTCCCCTATTCCCAGCAGCGCAGAGCCTCCACCGCAGCGGTACGCAGGCCGCCGTGCCGGACCGGGCCATTTCTTTATAGACCTTGCTGCTGCTGCTGCTGCTGCTGCTGCTGCATTCCATATTCCTGCTCCAGCTATGAATGCCAGTTCAGGCTCCGCTCGAGAGGAGGAGGTGTCTAATAGTTACAGTATATTTCTCTCCACTCTGTGTCCCCATACGAGGCATTTTCAGCGTTGTTAGCTTTATGAGCCTGTTAGCTGTGTGTGCGTGTGTGTGTGTGTGTGTGTGTGTGTGTGTGTGTGTGTGTGTGTGTGTGTGTGGTGTGTGTGTGTGTGTGTGTGTGTGTGTGTATGGGGCGGGTGGGGGGGGGTGGTTGGTGGGGGTTCCTGGTTGCTGTTTTACCAGCATGTTATTGAGTGGTCTGTGGAAATGATTACGGGGGCCGTTAACAGTAGCTGATCTCAGAGGGGCCCCTGGTCTTTAACACATTTCCCCCCGCTGTGGTTATGATGATTGTAATTTGGTGATTATCTCTCATTTCTCTCTGTCTCTGTCTCTGTCTCTGTCTCGCTCTCTCTGTCTCTATCTCTCTCTCTCTCTCTCTCTCTCTCTCTCTCTCTCTCTCTCTCCCTCTCTCTCAGTGGATATCTGGAGTGCAAGACATCTATGAACTCCATGTTGGCCACCAGACTTTTCCATGGAAGGTAAGAATGGTTTCCACCATTTGTGGGTTACAGTGTGTGTGTGTGTGTGTGTGTGTGTGTGTGTCTCCGCGTCTCTGCGTGGAAACGCTCGAGGTTCTCCCCCTGGTGCTTTGCTCCGGAGGGAGTGGATAGGTGAGGGGTAGATCTGACCGTTACCGGTGCTAACATCGTTTTTTCCGGCACCCGCTCAAGTAAGTGTGTACGTTGCGCCGGGGCAGGAGGGTGAGGGGAAAAAAAACGTATTCCACTTGGTCCATCATTGTGTCAGCAATGTTGTTATGAGAGTAAACGTCCAATTTGTGGCACACAAAATCAATGTAGGGGTTATTTTGTTCTGCGATGGCGACCGCCGCCAGCTCTGCTTGGGTAGCGTTTAGTATTATCTGCGGTCCCTATCAAGCCCATTAATTTTTCCGCATTTCTTGCCGAAAGCAGATTGGGGAGAGACTTGTGCTCTGTTGCTCCAAGACCACAGTCTGTGTTATTGTTTGTCGTTCCACCCCCCCCACCCCCCCTCCACTCCCCACCCCTCCCCCCACCCACCCCACCCCCTCCTCCTTCCAACTCAGAAGAAACTAAAATTCAATGATGTCCTCCGTCATCTGAAATCAAAAGGTAGCTCTTGCCCCGGCACCGTGGGCGAGGGCAGGGCCGATGCCACGTGTGTCGCTATGACGACGTGTTCCGCCCCTTCACCCTCTCTCTCTGCTCTCAGGAGCGGGCAGCAGCCGCAGGCGGACGTCCTCGGCGGCGGCCACGGCGCTCAGTACGAGAGGAAGCTGCTGTCGCTGGAGGGCCGCAGGAAACGCCGGCGCCGCCTGGCCCAGCGCTCGACCTCCACCACCACCACCGCCACCGGGAAGAAGGCATCGGGTGGGCCTTGAGATCTGCCTCTCTCTCTCCCTCTCTCTCTCTCCCTCTCTCGCTCTCTCTCCCCTCCTCTCTCTTTCTCTCTCTCTCTCTCTCTCTCTCTCTCTCCTCTCCCCTCCTCTCTCTCTCTCTCTCTCTCTCTCTCTCTCTCTCTCTCTCTCTCTCTCTCTCTCTCTCTCTCTCTGTCTCACTCTCTTGCTCTCTCTCTCTTCTCTCTCTCTCTCTCTCGTTATCAGAAAGACATTAGTAACGTTTCCAATAAAGAGCTTGTGAGTCGTATAGCTCTGGATGACTTCATTTCAGAACGTTAACACAAAGTTTAGTTACACGCTGTGATGTAACCGCAGCGGCGTGCTTCTCCATCACCACGGCGACAGGCACGTCGGGGAGGGACTCCAAGGCCTCTCCGACCGGGACCGGCGGCGGGGAGGGACAAGAGGTGGAGGGGGAGGAGCTTGTCAAGGAGTCAATGGCAGACGAGCCTCCCGGGGCGGCGGTAGTCCCTCCCCCGACGAAGGGCTTCCCCGACGAGACCCCGGGCGCCTCGGAAGCAACCGGGAGCCGGGCCAAGTCCCGGGTGAACCTGCTGCACATCCTCCGGCAGGGCTGGGAGCTCAGGTCAGTCCCACACACACACACACACACACACACATATACACACAAACACACACACACATGCTCACACACTCACGAGTCCCATTCGGTTAATAGCTAAACCAGTCTTTGAGGCCCAAAAGCACAAGCGCTGTTCTTGTGCAGTGTCTTATCATAGCAATTATTTTTTTCATAATCCCTGCATATTTTAAGACATTATTAAATATGACTGATACTTCTGACCACATGTCTACAAAGAACTCAATATCACTCAGTTTTTTTCTTCTTTTCTTTTTTTTCTTTTCAATGAAGAGGCCTTGAAATTGAAATTCGAGCCAGGAATTAAAATAACATGTCTGGCTTTGTCGAAATTCCCAGGTTACTTGCCAGGAGATGCCCAAAGAGCCAAGCAATTATAGCACAGTCTGTCATTGTTTGTTTCACTACACACACGTGCACGCGCACACACACACACACACACACACACACACACACACAGGCATAGAGTGTGATGCCAGTTTCCCATGTCGGGTTCAAGCGAGCCGTGAAAACAATGAATCATTCTGGTGTTGGAGCAGAGCTAGTCTCCTTGCGCCCCAGTGGCTGCCCAGTGGAAATCCATACTTACCTGTTGTATATTATTTTGTTTTCTCTATCTTCCCCTCGCTCGCTATGTTCCTACACTCAGATTGTCGAATATGTTCCCCTGGTTATTGCTCAACTGTTATAGACGTGTGTGTTAAATAAATAGTACACAAACGAAAACAACAATAAACTATTTCTCAGCGGCTGCTGCCGGAAAGTAAACGTTGGCATTGGCGTGTGTGTGTGTGTTTACGTGTGCGTGTGTGTGCGTGTGTGTGTCTGTGTGTGTCCTGTCCTGTGTGTGCATGTGTGCCTGATGTGGCGAGTCCGGAACGGCGTGCATGCGTTTCTGTCACACACAATTATTTGTTCTCCCCTCCTCTACAACAACACTGCTGTTTTTCCCCCGGTGAGAATGTTCTCTCTCTCTCTCTCTCTCTCTCTCTGCCTCCGTCAACCCCCCCCCCCCCCCCACTCCCTCTCTCTGCTTGCTTTCCTTTGCGTGGCCAGTAAAGTGCAGGCGCGCACAGCCTTTTCCTGTTACCTGTGCCGCGTCCAACAGCGGCTCCTGGCAGAGAGCGGGGCCAGCGGCACCCCGGCCTGGCTAGGAAGGGGCGACGATCAAATGGTACGATCATCATTATCATCATCATCATCATCATCATCATCACCAACCTGAAAAGCTTCCAATTTCTCCCAAAACATCCTGCAGTGCTCGTTTTTTCGTACGCTTCTGTACGTGGTGTGTGTGTGTGTGTGTGTGTGTGTGTGTGATTTTTATTCTTTTTTTCCGTGCACTTTTTTTTTTACTGCTTCACTCACGCGTGCCGCAGCGTATCTGGTGTTAATGTGCACGAGGCGTTTAGTGGCTGCTCTGCGAGGAAAATCTGGTCGGTTTTCTCGAATAAAAAAACATGTTGGCCAGATTGCCTGAAAGTCTCATCCGCTCGCTGGAAGGGCGGCGTCATCGTTGGCGGCAAACCTTTGGATGAAAATGTAAATGTACACGAACGCGGGCCAATCGTTTGTCAAAATCATGCATCAAAAGTCAAGGTTTTCTGTTTAACGAATGCAAAAGATTGCACGATCCAGCATCTAATGACTGCAGTATGTATGACATGTAGATATTCTAGTGGTTAGGGTGTTTGAATCCCAGCCAGAGGGTTTTGGGTATGAACCCTGATGTCCGCAGTCTACCCATCCCTGAGCAAGATGCCCTAACCCCCCCGACCAGATCATTAATGACATGAGCATCTCACAGCCAATCGTTTCGCTGTAAATTGCCGCGGATTAAAAGCCACCAAGGCGAAACGACTCCTGGCAATTGGAGACAACTGTACTTTCTCTCTTCTTCTTATTGTTGCTGCGGCGGTTGTTCCAGGAGCTGGTGATCCGCTTTCTGCAGAGAGCGGCCAGTAACCTGCAGCAGGACGTGAGGCTGGAGCTGCCCAGCCGCCAGCTCGCGCCACAAGACCGCCGGCGCATTCTGTCCAATCAGCTCGGAGAGTTCATCCACTGCTACGATAAGGCAGCTAGCTCTTCTCTCTCTCCCCCCCCCCCCCCCCTCACTCGTGATTACACATCCTCCTTCAGGGAGCTTTCATGGACGTTTTTTGAATATTCATTCTGACTTGATTTTTGATTATGTATCACGAGTTTGTCTCGTAAAATGCATCTACAGTTTCGATTTTTGCTCCACTGTATTTTTAAATAGAGCCTAATGAATCTACACACATAACAACGTAGATCTAGCCGATCCCGGGCCTGTATCTCCCCTCGCAGGCGTGGGTTTTGAACTGGAACGCGTGCTCCGTTATCTCCCCAGGAAACGCAGCACATGGTGCGGAACCAGGGGAGCCGCAAGGAGGAGGAGGAGCTCTGCGTCGACCCCGCCGTCTTTCGGGAGTACATCGCGGCGGCAAGGTGAACAACACGTTGGCACACACACACACTGCACACCACCACGCACCCCGCCACCCCCCCACCCACCCACCCACCCACCCCCGCCATCTTCTCCGCTCGCCCTGGCTCCCCATGCCGTTAAGATAACACACGCCACTGTCTAAACACCGATCTTAATCTTCCCTACACATGTTTATGGCTGTTGCTTTTTCGCCGTCTGATTTACAGTGAAAACGAGCTGGAGGAAGTTCTGACGTTCTACACACACAAAAATAAATCAGCCGGCGTCTTCCTTGGAAGCCGAGCGGCGCGCGGCGTCAGGGAGGGCATTCCAGAGCGGAGCGGTGGCGGGAACCGGGTCACGTCTAAGCGGCCCACAAGTGAGCCCCGCGTCCAGCGCTACTGTTTTTTGTTATTGTTTCACTGAACTTTGAATTTGTATTTTATTTGTCTCCGTGACATTTGAGTACACCAAACGTAAATTATGATTGTGTGTATTGTGTGCTCATTCTTGGAGTTTATACTGTAGCTCTCTAATGAGTTTCAGAGAAGTGGACTGGAACTGGTGACGAAGCAGAATTGATATAATTAGTATATACTGTACGTGGAAATTAGATATAATCTTATGGTATTTGAATACCTGCTAAAATAAATAAATATGCATCTCAACTAAAAGAGTAAAAGAAAAGGTGGAAGAGTAGAGAGAAACGGAAAAAAGGAAAAATGATGAAAAGCATGCAGATAATCTTGGATCTCTCTGGATTTGAAAGCCAAAGTGGTTTGTTAAAGTGAGTCCTGGCTGCTGTCCTCCTCCCCTGAACAGCTCTGCCTCTGGGCAGCTCCAGCACCTCAGAGTCCTCCCTCTGCACCGCCAAAGTCAGTCCAGACCTGGACCCCACGCCCCCCACACCAACCACCACCTCCACCTCCACCACCACCACCACCACCACCACAGCTCCCCCCCCCGCCTACCCAGCACCCGGGGAGGCGACCTCCACCGCCGCCGCCCCCCCTAGAGCCCGGCCGGAGCTCCGCGGCCCGCAGCACTCCACCAGCTTCCCCGCCGCCTTGGACCGATGCCACGCCCCCGCTGCCATGCGTCCGCTCCCCCACCGTCACCCCATCATCTCCCCAGCTGCCGGCGAGTCCCTGCCCCTGCACTGTCCGCCCCCGCCGCCACCGCCGCCGCCGCCGCCGCGCCCATCAACGGCCACCCAACCCTCGCCCTACGCTCAGTCCTTGGCCTGGTCGTCGCAGCGGCGCCCGCACCTGCAGTCCGATCCTGCGCCTCCGCACGCCGCCCCCCAGCCCCTCCAGGGGATGAGGAGGGTCCAGTCCTTCACCGCCGCCTCCTCCTCCTCCTCCTTCTCCTCCTCCACGCCAGCCTCCTCCATGCCGGGCACCGTGCCCCTCTACAGCCAGAGCCTCTGCAGGCCAACCTCCGCGTGCCAAGGCCCAGGTACACAGCTATACTATACTCTACTATACTATACTATACTCTACTATACTATACTCTACTATACTCTACTATACTATACTCTACTATACTCTACTATACTATACTCTACTATACTCTACTATACTATACTATACTATACTCTACTATACTCTGCTCTACTATACTCTACTATACTCTACTCATACTATACTCTACTATACTATACTATACTATACTCTACTATACTATAACTCTACTCTACTATACTCTACTCTACTATAACTCTACTATACTATACTCTACTATACTCTACTCTACAATACTCTACTATACTATACTCTGCTCTACTATACTATACTCCTACTATACTCTACTATACTCTACTATAACTATACTCTACTATACTATACTCTACTATACTTACTATACTATACTCTACTATACTCTACTCTACAATACTCTACTCTACATACTCTACTATACTCTACTCTACAATACTCTACTATACTCTACATACTCTACTATACTATACTATACTATACTCTACTATACTCTACTCTACTCTACTCTACTATACTCTACTCTACTCTACTATACTCTACAATACTCTACTTCTACTATACTCTACTCTACTATACTCTACTATACTCTACTCTACTATACTATACTCTACTATACTATACTATACTCTACTATACTCTACTATACTCTATCTATACTATACTCTACTATACTGCACTCACTTATCATTTATCATTACACTATCATTACATGTTGCTGCTACTATTTACTTATTTTTTATGCTATTATATAAGAATATATTTTGTGACTGTACAGCACATAACGCACTTAAATACATTTTTGCACCACCCACCATAGTATTGCTACTCTACTCGTCACTTTTTACTGTACTAATTACGGTACTGTACTTCTTTTCACTAATTATTTTAAATGTATGTTTAGAAGAATACTGCAGGAGTGAATGGGGAGTGAGCATTCCACATGGCCACATTGGCAATAAAATTATGCTTGAATCTTGAATAATTCACAAATTCAAGATTCACGATTTTTTATTTGATGTTTAATTGTCTCATACACATACAGGAAATGAAAAAGTGGCGATGCCCAGCGGAATGTGCAACAGAGACGATATCACAATTGAAGGGAAAGAATCAAATATCCACACTATTTACAGTCTTTACAGCAAAAAGGAGCAGCTTTTTTTTTGGGAATGAGAATAGGCAAAATAATCGCAAATAAACAGCAAGAGGCAATAAAACAAGTAGACATATCAACCACAGAGCAACATTAAAAAGTGTCGTGTTGTAAATGCCCTCTATTCAAAGCATTTTCCCCGGTCCCTGGGTTTCAGGGAGCAGGACTCAGCCCGGGGCTCCGGGGGGAAGCCGAGGTGCGACTCCTCGGTGGAGCTGACCTCCGTGTCGGCGCGGGCCCAGTCCAACCAGCAGGCCATCGTGGTGGCGCTGCAACGGCTGGCGACAGGCAGGCGGCCCGCCACTACAGCAGCTCCACTCACATCAACCTGCTGACACAGCATGTAAGTGCACACGTACACACACGTGTACACACACACACACACACACACACACACACACACACACACACACACACACACACACACACGTACACAGGCACGTGCACACGCTCTGTCGCTCTCTCTCTAGCTTTCCTTCCTTTCCTGTTTCTTAATCAGTGTACTGGGAGCTCGTGTTGCCTGAAGCTTGCACATTTCGCAAAAGTTACAACCCAGTAGCTCCTCCTTTTTTTCAAAATGAAAATGTTCAACTTCCTCTGACACGGTAAACCGAGAACAAGACCCCCCCCGCCTCTCTCCTCCCTCCCTCTCCTCCTCTTCCTCTCCCCCTCTCTCTCTCTCTCTCTCTCTCTCTCTCTCTCTCTCTCTCTCTCTCTCTCTCTCTCTCTCTCTCTCTCTGTCTTGGTGTGGGGTCTGTGTGATTGTGTTGCCCCTGCTGTATTCCGCTCCAAGAACCTGCCCCTGATTCCCCCCCCCCAGTGCTGATTGACAGCACCTCGCCGCTCACACGTTCAGCGGGAGCCTGCCGGGCCTGCAGCACCGCACGCAGTAGCACCCGCCTCACCTTTCCTCCCCTTCCCTCCCCCCCCCTTCCTCCCCCTACACAAGCCTGCAGCCTGCAGCCTGCGAGGAGTCTGTTGTGCTGGGTGGGGGGGGGGGGGAGGTGGCGGTGGACGTGGTGGTGGTGGACGTGGTGGTGGGCCTGCTGGATCCGAGCCGGAACTGGCTGGTCCGGGCTGTGGTGGAGGCCAGGCGGCTCCGTGTGAGGTCTCATTATCGGATGCTCCACAGGGGTTGGGAGCTGAGGCCTGTTGATGCTTAGCAGGCTGCTACTTTGTCTTTTCTGTGGTAATTGATGCTTATAAATAGAAGAATGTGGCAGATTGGCACCGGGGGGGGGGGGGGGGGGTTGGGAGCAGCACCTTCCAAGACTACTACCTCCTCTACCTCCTATTTCTCCTTATTTCTTTAGCCCTCGTTCTAGCTTTAACCCCACCCCCCCCAACTCCAATCTACCGCCTCCTCCTCCTCCTCCTCCTCCTCCTCATCTCCATCCCGCTGCTCGCTGTCTCGATGAGGCCTTTTTTCATGTCAAGTGTGTTTCTGTGTGATGGCAGGAGACCACACAGAAACACTGTTTTTTATGGCTTCCTCTCGGCTGTTCGTTATTCCCGTCTCCCTGGAAGGTGTTTGCTGTGCGTCTTATGAATAGCTAATCCCGGGCACGGCCAGGCGGGCTTAGTTCCGCTGTGTTGAAGTTGTCGAGTGTTTGGGCTTCAAGGACTCGGGAGTATATTTGGCCTTTTTGTGGGCTCGTAGGAGAGGTCATTAAAGCACTTTCTGAACTCAATGGAGCTGTGTAAAAAAAAGAACTCCAAAAAAAACAAGCTAGCAACAACACCCTGTTGCAAGAGGTGACCACAAGAGACCAGCCGTCGCTTGCTGCCGTGCAAACGTCATTAAATGCACGGCAACAAGAGACCGGTTGTCGCCAAATGTGCACGTTTGCAGTGCATGTGCATATTTATGCGTTGTGGTTTTTCTTTTTTTTACTTACTGGGACTTGTACGTGTGTGTGTGTGTGTGTGTGTGTGTGTGTGCGTGCGTGTGTGCGTGCGTGTGTTCGTTTACATATGACAACTCTCTTTAACCCATTTGACTATGAGTTGAATGTGTGTGTGTGTGTGCTGTACTCTCGCCATCGTAGGGCCGTGTGCGATGGCAGCGTTTTACGCACACGTACGCACATTTGGCTCTTGGTGACGTTTGGAGCTTTTATTCGGGCCCAAGTGTGCGGCCATTTCCTCCACCTGCGCGGGAGGGGACACTCGTCCCACCATAACCCTGGTCGGCAACAGTGTTAAAGCGTGGGGGAGCGTATTCTGTTTTACGTTGCGTGATGAGCAAACTCGGGGATAACACCGCGTCCTCCAGGCAGACCAAAGAGTTAAACTGACGCTGGCAGTTTCCTTCTTCTCAAAACTGGCAGCGGCGTCTCGCGGTATTTCTGGGGTAGAGAGATTACATCTCGCTCCAAATTGTAATCCGCGAACTTTGAGGTGACCTCTGCTGATTTGTGTCATTTAAAAAAAGAAAAAAAGGGCTATATTTCGATGTTTTCTATAGATAGCGCACAAATGTGTATCTGAGGTTTTAAGGAGCTCGCTCTGGCTCGGCTGCGCCTCCCTGCCTTAATTTAAACACCTGTCTCTGAGGAATGCCTGACATTTCCTTTCTCCTGGCATGATGACACGCCAAACGCCGCTGCGCTCACCTGCTGGGAGTGCGGCTTCAAACTCCGGGAAAATAAACAGCCATGTCAATCTCTAAAAGAGCTGCGCGGGATCGAGGGGGGAATAAAACAAAGCGGTGTTTCGGCGTACACGCCACGGATCAAAGCGAAAAAGCAAGCAATTTAATTTTTTGTGATCCACTATCCGAGCACAGTGGAGAAGAATTTAGTTTCTTTTTTTTTTTTACTTCACAGAATCAGATTCCACATGGGCGCTCGTAAAGTAATATTTAGCACGTTTCACTTTCAGGACGGTTGGTCAGTGGGCGGGGGGGGGGGGGGGGGGGGCGGGGGTGTGGGGGTACAAACACAAGCAGTAGTCAAAACTATTAGGCAGCCGTTATTCACTCGTTTCTATTTGCATCGTCGGCCCGCGGGGTCAAAGGGTCATCTGGTTGTGCGTATAACCTGGCGAGGCAGAATGTCAGGGGTGGAAGGTGATGGTGCCTTTGGGGTGGGGGTCTGGTTTGATGGGGTGGGGGTGTTTGGAGGGGCGTGGAGCCTCCTGGATTTAGTGCTGCGCGGAGACTAGCGCTGCCCGGCCCTGTGTACATTTCTCACAGCTTGGGATAAATAAGATGCCAGCACTCTGGGGATACCAAAGACGTTATTGCTGGCTGGAGTTATGTTATGTTACCGCAGCCCGAGGCTTACCGGAATGTTCTTTCTTTCTTACCGGGTTGTCACACCGGTGTAAGAAATACCTTTTTTATTGTATTGCGTTGAATATGTGTTGCAAGTGTCTTGGATTTGATTTATTATCCAATTCCATTATCAAAACCTTTCTTGAATTCTAGCCAGAATCAGTTGTACTATTTGCAGAGTAATAAACATATAAAATCCTTATAAATCACTTTCATTTCCACAAGACATTTAACACATCTTTCCGTTGGGCTGGAAAAGAGCCTCTTATTTTCCGGTGGTTAAATCAGTCGTGCAGGCCGATTTCCTTTTTCCCCTTTCAGGGGCTAATTCACCAGTAAATGTAATTCTCAAGTGGACTCCAGAGTCCCGACCCTTGCGTTGGCTTGCATGTGCGAGGTGTGGAGGATCCGGTGACACCGTTAACACTCATACGCGGTTCTCCCCCCCCCCACCCCCCACCCCCCAACAGCTAGCCAACCTCAACGTGGACAGCGGGATCCTCGGCAGGGGGGTCTTCACCTGCCGGGGGCCCAGGGCACCCCAGGCTCGCCCCGTGAGCCAGGGGCCGCGCAGGGCCCTCCACGCCGAAACGCTCCCCCCCGCCGGCACCGGGTGAGTCCACACACTCATACACACACCCACACACACACACACACAGACACACACACACACACACACACACACACACACACATCTCCAGCAGAGGATTCACCCTAAGCTCACTGGAAGTCGTATTTCCTTCCTGGAGATGCCGGATTGTAGTGCATAGATGTGTATTGACACCATGGCACATGCAGAGGAGCACCCGCCTGTCCATAATAGTTTCAATCATAGCTTTTAAATCACAGCTGGCAGACTTTCAATCATTCCTTTTGAGTTCTCCATACTGGCACACATCCCTCCGCGCCGGCGCTCATTTGGATGAGCTCACGTATAGAGGACTGTGTGCCAGCCCTGGAGGCAGTGGAGAGAGGGAATGGAGCATTGCGATCTCAGGCTGGGTTCCCTGCCAAGGTAAACAGCTATTTCTCTCTCCCGGGAGCCGGGGGGGTTGAGAGGATGTTGTGTTCTGGTCTCATCAGAACAGGTTCAGGGACTGAGGCCTCCGAAACGGCCATTCTAATACCTCTTTTTGGCGAAACTATGGGATGGAAATGTGCTATTGGACAAAAGATTTTCGAAATATCGCGAGGATGGCGTTGAGAGCCGAACGGCATTCCAGTTCACTTTGTGAGAAGGTTACGGTCAGGGCTTACTAACTAACGGGAGTAAAGTGCAAGTCAAATTAATAAACCGCGGTGGTTTTTTCCGTACAATCAACTTTGGAGAACCTTATACTGTAGATGTCTACGTTGTGGTGCTCTATTTGGTCACAGTCAATAAAACCTGAAGACCTTTTTAATGGACTCTGACAAATCTTCTGATTCGAGACTGCTAGTCCTTTGGAGAAAAAAAATCATCGCCAGCGGCCTTCTGGGCAGGCGGAGTTCAACGCGGTGCCTGGAAATTGGCACTCAGTCCCTTCTGAAATTGTTCCTTATGAGGCTAGCTCGCTGTGGAATTAGCTCGGAGGCTCACTTGAGAAAGGAGTAAGGCATGCGAGTGGCGGCGCAGCACAGTGCATCGGCGTGATAAGCGGGGGCAAAGCCAACAATGATTCAGCCACTTTGTCAGTGTGTTGCACGTCATCTCCTACAAAAACACTCCCCCCCCCCCCACACCACCTCCACCTCCACCCCACACACCACCTCCACCCCCACACCACCTCCACCCCCACACCACCTCCACCTCCACCACCATCCGTTACTCCAGTACATCAAAGGGAGATAACGGTAGAATAAATAAGATAAGATGGAACTTTATTAATCCCGAAGGTAGAGGGAGGAGGTGATTATGTGATACAGTGATTCATAATCCCTTTTTACTTGTCCTCGTGACCCCGTTAAGCATTCATTCATTCATTCATTCATTCATCGTTACTCTCCATCTATTTTTACAATTATGTGTCAGTGACAACGTCTCAGACAGCTTGGCCCTGATCTGGCACCCAGTGTTTTTCCAGTCCAGCCCTGCCTTTATGTATGGGTACTGTCAGGGAATTCATGGAATGTCTGGCTCTCCCCCACCCCCCTCTTTGTGAAAAACAAAAGTGTTTTTGTTTTTCTGCTCACAAAAAGTAGAGAGGTTAATAGGTTTCATCATTTCGGGGGATATAGCAAAATGTAAAAATGATAAGAAAGAACCATGAGTCACCTTTGGTTTTTGCCCGCGGTCACCCAATGGATTCAATGTTCCTGTTGCTTAACTTACCTCACCTAGGGATATTTCTTTTCTTTTCTTTTTTTACAAGCAGCCACTTTAAAACTAATATATTTTTAGTCTCCAGTAGGTTGTTTTTTGTTCTATATTTATCAAAAAGGTTTGGATACTTTGGATAACTCTACATTTCTTTGCAAGGCTTACCAAGATAAACCTCCTGGATAAGCATGAAACATATTGAATACTTTTACTCCCACTAAAAGATAGCTGTGTTCCAAAGTTATCCTGATGATATGTGACTCCCTGTAACTTTCCACTTGCCACTAAGCGGCTGCACGAAAACCTCTCCTTTTCACCTCCATCGCCCTCTGTCCCGGCATTTGGCCCTCGCATCCCTTGTGGACAGAGTGTATTTGATGAGATTTTCAGATAATCACCTTGATTTGGCCTCCGCCATGCTGTTTTTTCGAACGCACAAACAAAAAAACGACGGATTTCCTCGAGCCGATTCTCCTCAACGGCGGGAATGGCGGCCGGTGCCAAACACACTGAAGCTGTTAAGCACACTGGCTCTCTTTATGCAACCGCAGGGGTGAGGGAGTGTGATGGCTTTCAAAGAGAACGCACGAACGTTTGAAGTGCTGCCTCCTCCTCCGTATCTGCCAGGTATGCTGCCTCGCCGTGCGCAAAATCTGCACCCCCCCCCCACACCCCTCATCCCCCGTGTGTCGGCTGTCCAGTGGAGGTGGACTCGACACACAAACAAATAAACTCCTACGCCCGTCCGGGCCTCTGATCGTCCACCTGAAGGCTCCATTATCCGTTATCTGGAGAAGCGCTGGCGCAGTCCCCAGTGTGTGTGTGTGTGTGTGTGTGTGTGTGTGTGTGTGTGTGTGTGTGTGTGTGTGTGTGTGTGTGTGTGTGTGTGTGTGTGTGTGTGTGTGTGTGTCATCATGTCTCGTTACATTGCACACACAGCTGCAGGGTGTTGTGGGACTATAACGCACACAGGGTGTAATGGGACTCTTTGTCCATTCAGAGACTTTAAATCCACTGTGATTGTTGTGAGGGTCGCACATGAGGCAACCTCGCTCAGTGTCAGGCGAGGCTTCTGGTTTCCAACCAGTGCCACCTCACCTCCTCCTGGTGCAATATTTGGAAAACCCATTCTGGATTTGAATGTGTTTTACTGCTTGGCTTAGCATGGCTTCGCTCCTTAAAAAGCTGTGGTTTTGAATGTGTGTTGCAGTCCAAGACCTGCTTACCTGTCCACTGGCAGTCTGCTACAGCCTGCAAAGTGCCTCACAGTTGGTCATCTCCATGGCATTTTGATGGTGTCTTACTTTAGGTCTCTCCGGAGGCCCAGAAGGCATCCCTGCCATAACCATACTCATCCTGTGTGTAGTTTTAGGTGTGTCCATGTTTTGTCAGACACCAAGATGTTTTCACTTGGTGTAATTTAGTGACTGTCCTTTAACAGGGCCAAAGTCCCAGCAATCCAAAGAGGGGAAGAAAAAACATCAGCATCAATGAAGGCCCCATCAATGAAAGGGGCCGACAACATTGGTCCCATGGCTTTCTTCTCAGAGTTAAAAAGGTTTTTATTCACCTCAATCGCTACCAGATGTGGTAGCAGCAGCAGCGAGGAGTCCCCTGAGGTGAGAGTCAGTAAAAATCCACTGAGGTGGGGGGGGGATTATGCTATCATGCTAATGAGTGCATATAGACCCCTCTCGATGGTATAACCCACAACCTCAACACATGCACGTGTATGATAATCACACGTGTGTCAATCACAATGTGTTGCAAAGCATCGTCATTACGGGAGTTATTTCAAGAACCCAGATTCACCCCAATTTGACCTAAATGTATTTTTTTGGTTAATAGAAAATAATTCTGAGTTCAACAAACCCATGGTCTGTCCAACGCGCTGACCAAGTGACCCCCAACAAAGTTACGTATTCTGTGTACAAATGATAATCGGCTGATAATATTATCCCTGTTGATGATGGTATTATGTCATCACATATTAAGTACCGCAACATGGTTCAGTTCATCCAAAGTTACTGGAGCCTTGAAAAATTGTTGGAAAACAATCTTGCTTTGTCTGACAATTTGCCAAGAAAAACGAGAAAAACTACTCTCAAAAGTAATCTAATTTTGTTATCTGAAACAGAGAAAAAGCAAACAAATATTTGAATTTCTGAAGCCGTTACCGCCCGACTTAAAAAATCGGATCGTTCCGAATCGATTCGTCGACTCTGCGTTTTCCCGCACGCCGCCACGTGTCTTTGAAGTGCGTCCGGCATGTGGCCGGCTGTCCGACGACGTTACGGCACCGCGACCCCTCTCTTTCCCACATTCGGCGCGGCGCTCGGATTGATGCTGCACATATGCTCAGCTGTGTCGTTGTATAACTCATATCAGCGTAGAGCCGGACGGGGGAACTACCTCATGCAACACCCCCAGTCTGAGGAAAGTCCCCGACCGCTGAGCACCTACACATGTGCTGCGCTTGTGATGATGAACCCATCTTTGACTGTTTATCTTTCTGTCATCTTCTTCCACTGTGTTGATGCCGTTGTGTTGGAGCGGATTGGTGCGAAGGCTCTTCTCCTCGTCGGATGTGTTTGATGTGTGTGAAGATACATTCATAGTGTTTGCCATGCAATGACGTTTTTTGGTAGTTGACTCGAGGACAGCGATAGCTTTGACTTTTATTTGTTCTTTCTGCGCAGAGCACGTTAGAGTTGGCCTTGCTTCTATAAATCAAACGTATTATGAACTCGCGTGAAAATGGAAACAAGACGTTACAAAAAAAAAATAGAAAAAGCTCCATTTATTTTTATTTCCTAGTGTTATAGAAGTGGCGGTCTCACGCGGTTCACAGATACGACTCTCTGTGCCGAGTCTGGGGGGAAAAAAAAAAGGCTTGAATGGGCGCAGGCTTGTTTTTCTAATATGAACACCATTACTGTTTGGCGAACTGGGAGCCACATGGCGCGATGAAGGGCTCGCACGAGTTTCTTCTTTTGATGACCTTTGTTGGGCTACACAGGGCAGATGTTGTTGTTGCTGCTGCTGTTGCTTCATGCGGACCCGTGACCCAGAGCGCCAGTGTTATTTTCCTGCTGCGTGTGTCACTATTATGGATGAATTGCTATTCTATTTTCGGGGAAACGTTTGGGAAAACCAAGGTATGTGATGTTTCAAATGCGATAGTATCAGCAAGCTGGCAAACGCTGTTCCATCTAATGGGAGGAATTTCTCAGGACTCTTTTCTCTCTCATTAGGGTTCCTGGTGGGCCCTGTTTCTTTATCTCTTTCTCTATCTCCATTTTTTTTTTCTTTCTTTCCCCTCCCTAATATTTTTCCGCTCAGCTCCCACTCACAGCTGTCTGTGGCATTATTTTTGGCTGGGTTGGTTCACACACACACACACACACCAGCGTGCAGCAGCACAAGCCAGCACGCTACAGGCCCCCGTAGAAACAGGGCCCAGAGGGAAGGCTCGGGGGCCCCCACACCTTCATTTCTTTACTTTTCTCTTTCTAAGGTAGGGGCCAAAAAGGCGAAAGGCCGCGATGGGCTTAGTCTTAATAGCAGATAATCCGGTTACAAACGCGTGGAGCCGGTCCAGGTTGTGGCTTCCTGATGTGGATGGAACATGAAGTTGTGAGAGTGCTGAGGCCAAGTGGAAAGGTTTCCAGTCGAAAGCCCGGTGCCGGCCACAGGTCTGCCCTCCCCTCGCTTTTCCACGTGGACCCGACCGTTTCCAGCGGAGGAGACTTGACTGCTACTACCGTGGGCCCGACCCCTCATCTCTTTCGACGTTCGCCTCAACTTCTCTCGCTGCTGCTGTTGCAAATCATCTCAACGGGGGAACCCTGGCGCCAACAGTGCGTCCTTTCCTGGGGTTGCGTGGTGAAGTCACTGAAAGCCAATGATTGATGCTCCATTATCTCAGCAGGCAGTGATGCGCCTACCTGGAGACTGGGCTAATCCGAACGGTTGGAAAATGTTTTGATCATGCTCTCATGATCTATCATCCTACTGATTGGACCAATCAGGAATCAGAGCTGGGGTGTTGTTGAGATGGTCGAGTATAGAGATGGCAGAGAATGCACTCGGACATTTTCCTGTCAAACTGTAGAAAAGCAGGATTACCTTTCCGTGGTTATTTTGTACGTTTTGTGCTGTCACAAATACATTTGACGCCTAACTTTAATTACATTTAATTGTTTTCCCTAAAATCCCCAAACTCCCCAATAAGTCATTCAGAAATTAGTCTGAGGCCAGAATTCCCATTTCACAACAATATAATCCCAAAACGTGGTTCAAATACATGAAACAGTACTAATCGGGTCACTAAGTCATGTTTCATTCATTGTTAGAACTACGTAGATTACATTGATTTTTAATGTGCTTATTTCCTGTAGTCCCCGGTTGGCGAGGAACGGCGTGGCCCCGTGGACGGATGAGGAGACCCAGAGTGCCTGTGGCCAGGTGACGGGGGCGGGCCCCCAGCAGCGCTACCAGCCCGCCACCCAGGCCAGCTACCAGCTCCAGTTTGCCATCCAGCAGCTGCAGCAGCAGAGCCAACGGTCGCGTCAGCTGCTGGACCAGAGCCGCAGCCGCCATCAGGTACGCAGTTAAAGGTTACGCTCGCTCCGTGATTGTAGTGCTAGCTTGCGGGAGGAAATGGGATTGTGTGCAGGAAATGGGATCGTTCAGTCCGACAATTACCCCCCCAAAGAAATCCATCACCAATCGCTAGTTGCTAACAGTAGATCAGAATTTGCATAGAAATGAAATAAAATCATCTATTCTATTGTGATGATGAGTTTCATCCTTTGGGATTCTATGGGGGGAATTCCCTTTTCCTCCCCCTCTCTGGTGATTAAAGTGAAGAGTTGGATGACGGACTTCTGAGCTGAGTTAAAGAGGGTCACCAGCTATCTGTAGTATCGGTTGGAATTCAAAGGATGGCTTTAATGCTCAAAATATCTTCCAACTTAGTCGTCATTGGATGCGTATGTAAGACGTATTCTTCTTTGCAAAATAAATATACATATACTTCCTTATTTGTTCCTATGAAATGTAGCTCTTCACACGTAAAAAAAAAAGCGAAAAATCCAAAGATTGTCAAGAATTTCTCGAACAAGATAAGAAATCTCTGTCGGAACTTGTCGCGATTGGCACAGTTTAGGTGTGAACGTCCTCACCTCGTGCCCGGACACGGTACAATCCACACGGCTCCCCAACGCCAGGAGAGAGCTGTGTGCTCGGTGTCGGGGTTGGGTGGCCACAGGAAGGTGAGTAATCCTGGCTCTCTGCCCACGGGGGCGGAGGAGGAGGAGGTGGAGGAGGAGGAGAGGATGGCATCGACGGGGCCCCAACAGTGGATTCCTTGATGGGTTTGGTCGCTAACCATTATGTTCATATCAGATTTGCAAATCTGAGCTCAGTTCATGGTCCCACATTACAACACAAACACATCTTAGACACCATTTTTTTTGTTCCTCAAGCGAAATAGTGTTTTAAAGAAAGCTTTTAGTCATGCTTGACTCGTCGTGACTTATGTGTTTTGGCTGAGGGGGACGCTGAGGGGAGATTAGACCAGGACTGAGAGCTCTGTGGTCATTTGAAACGATACGATTCTCATGTCTTTTGGGGGGAGTGTGAGTGAGTCCCAGTGTCTCGTGGACATTCTGCTTTGAAGGCAGTCTCTATTCCGGGAGCGTATGTGTGTGTACTTGTCTTCTGATGAAGAACACACACCATTGGTCTGCCGTGGGTGAAGGCATAGCATGGGAGCGCTTGAGGGGGGGGGGGGGGTGGTTCTCAGGGTAGAAGGATACTGGATGCTCTGTGTTTGGGGTGGATCTGTGCTGGAGTCATGTGGTTGCCCTCTCGTCATTGTTTTGTTTTCATCATCTAGGTTGGGTCCTAAATTAACGCAATGAGGGTGATATTTTCCTTGGGCTCCGAGCAGTCGCCTTATGCAAGGCCCTCGTTGAAAAAGAGGACCCGCCCAGCCCCCCCCCCCCACCACCACCCACTCTAGGCCTCTGGATCTCTCTCCAGTCTCCTCCAGCTCTGTTTCTGTTCTGCTGTCGTACCCCACTCACCCAGTTTTACCAGGTTGGAACCATCGGTCACTCTGAAATAATTACCATTTACATTTTTACATTGAGGGCATTTTGGCAGAACGTTTTGTCCAAAGTGACTTGCAAAAAGGTAGAATTGTCAAGAGTCAAATAACAACACATCGCTGATGGTGCAGCAAGATTTTAATAGAACAACGTGGGAGTGTGTGTGTTTGGTGGCTGGTTTAATTGGCCTCACCTGGCCCAGTTAAAGTCTGTGGGGGGGGGGGGGGGTTAAACACCTGTTAAGTCACAGGTTAAGTCAGCCACCTGCACACACACTCAGGAGAGCGCTAGCATGTACCATCTGGTCTGTCATGTCATTTT
Source organism: Coryphaenoides rupestris (assembly GCA_002895965.2). Lineage (NCBI taxonomy): Eukaryota > Metazoa > Chordata > Actinopteri > Gadiformes > Macrouridae > Coryphaenoides > Coryphaenoides rupestris. Next base: position 121,206 of record PIJE02001235.1, on the reverse strand, counting down.
ACCAACTCTTGCAATAAATTGGACTTTACAACACCACTACTGCCTATGTCCTTGGAGGAGCCCCGAACAAAGCCACGTGATGTGGCATTGTGGCAGGAGATATGCTACAAACAGGTTTCAAGCACTCATTTGTTACTTTGTCTTTGTCTTTATTTTTCGCTTTTGCTTTCTTCTTTATCTTCTTCTTCTTCCTCCCACATCTTCCACGGCTGACCATACATGGACGCTGTAGCGAGGCTATTTGCGTCCTTTTGTGAAGTCAAGTCACCATTGAATCACTGAGGCTCCCCACCACTCCCAACCACCCCACCAGAGAAAATCTTTCCTCTGATCTCACTTTACGTTGCTGCCCCGGTGATGCAAATCTGCTGGAGCGTGCATGCGTGTGTGTGTGTAGGCGGGGGGGGTGGGGGGGGGGGGGGTTACATGTGTGTACTACCGCTGCCATTTAGCCGGGTTCAAGTGGAATTGCCCTGCATATCCCCTCTGAGCAGAGCGTGCTCTCTGGACTGTTGAGAGAATCAGTCAACAGCAGCCAGCCTGACCCCCCCCCCCCCCCCCCCCCTCCTTCCGTGCTCTGTATTCACAAGTCAAGTCATTGAGAGGATGTTCAAACAAACGTTCTCCTTTTCCACGCTTGGCGCTGCGCTGCTGTGTCTCACCTCCTTGGTCTGCCGGTTCCTGCGCTGCTCTCGTTGGAACATTTCTCCCAGGCATTTGGCTGAAGTCACCCCTCAGTCTCCCCTCAGTGCTGGCCGTTGTTTTAAGTGTGCATAGATGCCGGTGTGTTCCGGCGCGGCTCCTCTCTCTGTGTTCCAGTTACTCGGCGCAGACTGCACGGCTCCTCTTCTGGCTTGGCTCCGGGCCACCTGGCAGCCCAAGAAAGGTGCCCTTCCTGGCCCCCCGCTCGCAAAAAAAAAACAGAAAACGGCTGCTACGGCTACGGACCCTGCAAACCTGGAAACTCGGCGTCTCATTCATCAACGTAGAAACGTGCATCAGATATTTCCCCCCCCCTTGTCGCCCTGCCGACCGGGGGGAAGTGGGGGAGCCTATTAGCCTGCTAGATAGATGAATAAAGTGGCAGAGAAAATGGCACGGACATGAGATGTGGAAGGAATGTGTGCTGAGCATTCCCCGGCAAACGCCAGCACCCAGTAAAGGCTAGCTTTAAAATATTATGTCAGGGAGAAAAGACAACTTTTATTCTTTTACTCCTTGAGGCAATATTTTTTTTCTTTTTATCTTTTGATGAGCAATCTTGTCTTAACTAGTGGAGCAAGAATGCAGCGCATGTTTGATTAGGGTGGTTTTTCTCCTTCAAGCTTTGCAGTAAATCTAGTATTTCATACTTTTTCCTTAATGGCCGAGCTCTCAGTTCCCTTTTCCTCTCATACTGTGATGGTAGACATGCTAAATAAATCAAATCGCAAAAGCTACTTATTGGCAGACTGTATAAGTTGATGAGGAGGACCGTAAACCATTTTTAAAAATGAAAAAAGGTCCAGGTTGCCACCTATTCTCCCAGCGTTCTGCACGTGAACGGGCATCATCAACATATGAACATCTCATCTTCAATGTAAGCTTCATGTCTGAAGGTTTGTCTTCCATCCAGTTTTTCCTTCTTAATCCTAGGCCCTGTTGCCGGACCAGACGAGTATCCAATGGCCCCTGGCATCCAGGAGCTCATCCTCCGGCCACCCTCCAGCGGGTCACCCCGGCTGCACCGCCAACACAACCACCGCCACCACCCAGACCCACGAGCCTTCCCCGCAGCAGCGGGCCGGTCCTACACTCACCCCGAAGCCACCACCACCACCCAGCAGCAGCTCTCGGGACGGCCTGGTCAGGAAGGTGGTCACCCAGCACCTCAGGTAACTCTCACTGTAGTCCGCAAATAAGATAAAGCGCCAATACCCCCACCCGGAGGACCATCAACCTAATTAGCTGCCTTGTATCGTTGTGTTGAAACGGATTTCTCCAGTGGGTCGGGGTGGTAGTGGGGGGCTGTGATTGGGTCGGCGGGTTGAGGCAGGGTCCACGGCATCAAGGGGGCCCGGGTCTCACAGGGGGAACGGAGAGGGGGGCCTAATGAGAGTCAGAGGGTGCGTGGGCGGCGAGCAGAGTGCTTCCAGTCTCTTGGCCCAGGGCTCTATCTGCCTCTTCAATAAACAAGCCCATCACAGGCCCTGATTTCTGCATCCACCGTAAACACAATGCGGTTCAACGGCAGGGGCCGTGGCTCCCAGCACCGTTTAGACCCTGTTTGGTTTGGAGATAAGCTGGAGAAAGAGGCACAGGGAGGAAAGGCAATGAAAATACGAGAAAAAGACGGGAGAGGAGTCAAGGAGAGCCCAAACTGCCAGCTGTTTCCCACGGTTGCAGGATGACTTTATTGGCCAACATCTGTCCAAATTACACAAGCCTTGGTGATAGGAGCCGCTTGTTTTTGTTCAAAGCACATGGGGGGGGGCCGGGCCCCGGGGGGTGGTCGACGGAGGACGCCCGGCTAATTCTCTCGTACTAGAGCAGCGAGCTGGGAGGGCTGTGCGTGTGTGTGTGTGTGTGTGTGTGTGTGTGTGAGAGTGTGTGTGTGTGTGTGTGTGTCTCTCCCCCCCCTGTGTGTTAACATAGTGGGTGAATCATCATCCTCCCAGTATGTGCTTCACTGCCTCACCACCTGGGTTTCCATTGTCCAAAGCCCATTTTTGCTGACTAACAGGCAGTGGAGCTGTGTGTGTGTGTGTGTGTGTGTGTGTGTGCGCGCGTGTGTGTGTGTGTGTGTGTGTGTGTGTGTGCGTGCGTGCGTGCGTGCGTGCGTCGTGCGTGCGTGTGTGTGTGTGTGTGTGTGTGTGTGTGTGTGTGTGTGTGTGTGTGTGTGTGTGTGTGTGTGTGTGTGTGTGTGTGTGTGTGTGTGCGCGCTTAATGAGGCCAGGCCGGAGAGACCAGACCCAGACAAGGCTGTGTCTTTGTTACGGCTGGGAGAGCTGTCTCAGTCTGCTGGCCAGGCCACACCAACACAGAGTCGCAGAGGAAGGAAGGGGCCTGAAGAATGGGATATATAGAGCACTTGGAGAAGGTGCTGTGTGTGCGTGTGTGTGTGTGTGTGTGTGTGTGTGTGTGTGTGTGTGTGTGTGTGTGTGTGTGTGTGCGTTCCTGGCCCTTGCCGTGTTTACCCTCTGCATGTGGAATTCCTGAGCCCCCTCACACTCTCCACTGTCCTGCATTTTTGCGGTGGACTAGTGACAGGAGAGAGTGTGGGAAAAACGGAAGCTTCCAGGCCAAAAATGCCCCGATGGAAACCAGGAAAAGACGGACTAAAGCCGGGGCGGCGCGGGGAGGATGACGGAGCGAGGGAGCACATTTCACCCCGACTGGAAGGGGATGATTGTTAGCAGAAAATCCCGGGATAATAGGTTACTTCCTTTTGTTTCGCTATTCCTGTTGTCGAGGCAATTCAATACTTCTAGTTATCATAGCACATCTGAAAGCTATCCCACGCCGAGGCTAAGACTGCACCCCCCCCCCCCCACCCCACCCTGCACCCCCACCCCCACCCGCACCCCCCTCCCCACCGCCACCACCACCAGCACCACCAGCACCACCACCACCTCATAATGGAGTCACTGTGTGCTGGCCGGGTGTATTAGTGGGAGACCGAGGTTATTCAACCCTGCACAACTTCATCACGTCGGTTGTCCAGCCGTCCAGCCAAAACCAGCCCAACACTGGATACCGACCTACCTACCGACAAACCTACTAGTCCCCCCCCTGCACCCCCAACCCACCCCCGGGTTCAATTCTTCATTGTTGATCGATTGCACCCCCCCCCCCCCCGCCGCCCCCCTCTGCATCCATGCTACTGATGTCAGCATAGTATGTTTGCGTGTGTGTGTGTGTGTGTGTGTGTGTGTGTGAGAGCGCAGCAAGGACTGAATGAATGAACGCTGGCAAATTAAAAGCAGTGAAACATTGCTGAGTTTCTGTGTGTGTTGCATCCACTCTGTCGAAAATACCTGAGTGATGTTAAAAAGCCATTTCCTCTCGGTATCCATCAGGCCCCGGTACGGCCAAGTTCAGCTTTGTCGGGAAATAATGCTCACTCAGCATCGCTGCGCCTCGCGTTTGGACGCAACAGCATTCGTTTCCAACTAATTACATTAGGGGTGGTGGTGGTGGTGGTGGTGGTGGTGGTGGTGGTGGTGGTTGGGCTGAAAACCCCCCCCCCCCCCCCCAAAAAACCTCCCGCCAGAAATGGAGAGAGAGAAGCTTCATGACGTTTGTGACAGGCCACTTCATCACGGTGACACGTCTTGTTATTGTGCCGCTCGGTGTGCGTGTGTGTGTGTGTGTGTGTGTGTGTGTGTGTGTGTGTGTGTGTGTGTGTGTGTGTGTGTGTGTGTGTGTGTGTGTGTGTGTGTGTGTGTGTGTGTGCTCGGTGAGCCCCGGCTAGCGTGTGGAATACATATGCAGCTACATCATGGCGCGGGCCGGACGCTCCACTCTATCAGTGCGCCACAGCTGCCAAGCCCCGGCCGCTGCGAGCCCTCAAACTGCTATGACTTCAGTCAGGGGGATTTGAAGGGAGCAATTTGTAACGCAAATAAGCCAGCGATTTTTTTTTTGTGTGTTGTGCTTTTTTTTTCCGGAGGGTGTGGGGGGTGGTTGGAGAAGGGTGGGGGGGGGTGGGGGGTATTTTGTTTGCGAGGTTTTGGCGAGTGTCTGCGCGCTGTAACCACGGCAACCCCGGGGCCCTGTCGTGTGGCATTACTAATAGGGTGACAATTACGGCAGCACTATTACTGTCAGCCCGGCCGCTGCCTTCACTCCCTATTAGTCTGCGGCGGCGTGGCGGCGTGGTGGCGCTAACCGCCGCCGCCATGCCACGCCGCCCGTACTCGTACCCGTACTGTACACACACACACACACACACACGCACACACACACACACACACACACACACACACACACACACACCGACACACACCAGGGAACCGCTGCCAAAAGCCGTGTTTACGCTTGAACCCTATCCTCGTGGTCAATCTGGAATTACATGACATGTTGGCTACCTGCACGCACATGAAACTCACTCCCCTCCAGCACCCCCCCTCCCCCCCCACCCCCCCGCCATCCACAAGCTGTTTACGAATGTACTACTACGACACAGTGTCCCGTGTTAGGAAGAACACACCGCGAGCCGCTTGGACTCTGACTCTGATCGCCGATTGGCCGACTCTCGCCGAAGAAAGAAAGTGACAGAAGAATAAGAAGAAGAACCTGAAGGGCCGTTCTCTCCGCCCTCCTCCTGGTCCTCCGTATGAAAGGAGTCGCTTCCTGTGGCGCCGTGCCACACTTAAAGTGGGCCCTGTGGTCCTGCCGCCGGGCCCGTGGTATGAAAGCTCAACTGTGCAGCCTCTCACAAGGAGCCAGTGTGTCCCCCTCATTACCTCCTTAATGCCTGCTTTGGCAGGGGGACGCTGTTACGGGGCGAGAGGGTAATTCCAGCTAAGCTTTATTTATTGTTCTCTCCTGCTGAAAAATGCTAAACAGATTTATTGTATAGGGTTACGAGGGTCTTCTATTTTCCTTTTTTTTTCCTATATGCCTGATGATTGCTTATGAGAGCTTATTTATAATGGCTGGGTGTTTGTTTAGCTGTGATGTGCGCCATGCTATTTCATCAGCAAAGCTTTTGTGAAGTTATTCATGGACAGAGTGAAGCTCTATGTGAGAAATGGCTGATTTTTATCCTGGTCCTGGTAATAAATCTTTATGCATCGGGCTGCTAGACAATGAGATGATGGAATCTACCAAGTTCAAAAGATCAGACCAAAGAGTTAATTAAAGAACATTTCTATCTTGTGTCCAAAGGGCAGAGCCTTACTTGATCTGAAACTGGTTGGTGCTTGAGATAAAGTGTGTGCAACTATTTGTTCTACCAATAGGCCCCTTGGCCTATCGCTTTAAACAAAGTTTGACAAACTTTTGTGCAGTGTTCAATTACTCTGTGTGCAGTGAGGTGCCAAAACGATTCATCCTTAAACCAAATAGGATGAATAATTTCAAACAGCATGGCAAGTAACACACTCTGGTGATTCTGGGAATCAGATTCGCTTCTTATTATTTTGTTGATCGACAGCATATGCCCATCAATACGCAAAATGGAAGATCTTCATTTGGATTATCTGCCGATCATCAAAATTCTCCTTCATCAGGACACCCAAGCCATCCAAACAGCCTGCTGCAACCATGGTGATACACATGCAGCCAAGGGGTTGTCCCGTCTCTGCGGGCCCACTGCCCCGTATATACGTTATCTCCTCGGTCATCACACCGGTGTGAAAGAGTATGTCACCCTGGACAGCTACCAAGCCTCTGGAATGTCTCCCTTCCCCATCACAATAGCTCATGAGAAGTTCTCAGTAAACACCTAGCCTCTCTCCTCTCTCCGCTGAATGTCAATGCAAACCCACCTCCACGGACTAGAAACTATAGCACGCCTTCAAATCTTCAAAATGCCAGCCAGGTGCATATAGAAACATAGGAGGAGGTCTCCCTCTACGTGTCCATCATTTACAGAGGTTTCTTACTATTTGAATCCATACAATAACACGCAAGCTTAAGCAGCGATGGCAGCAACGAACCCACTGTGTGATCCTAATGCTTTCAAAGTTGATGCAGATCAGTGCAATGCTTTGGGTGGTCCCTGCATTTTTGAAGGGGCGTGTCCCCATTCTTACTCACTCTGACACACTTAATCTACCTCTCTCTCTCTCTCTCTCTCTCTCTCTCTCTCTCTCTTATCTCCTGTGCAATCAAACAGGCAGACGCCCTCGGAGAGCCCCGCCAACGGAACAACCGTGTCCAATGGCCGGCAGGTGGTTTATGAGGCCGTCTGCAAGACGAAAACGGGTGGGTCTTTATGCACGTACACACACACACACACACACACACACACACACAAAACACAGTTCTGCACAGGCCCGGTGGCATGCCGTATAGGCGAGGGTCCTCTGCAGATGGTGGGCTGCGCCCTCTCCACGTCTGTGTCAGCGATCACAGTCACGCATAGCAACCATTCCTCCACCAAGGACTGATAAACACTGTTGGGTATTTTTAACTTGGCCCCCGCTCACCAGACCGCACACAGGATGACTTTAAGTTTAGCATTTCAAGGACCTTCCCGTTTCGGGGGCACCTTTGCTAGCCCTAGTCTGGCCTTAAAAGGTTGCTGCTTCATCACTGCAACAAACACAGACGGACCTATATGTCAGTGCCATTGGACCCTTCTAAACTATAACCCGAGGCTTACTTAAGGCAGGTCGAGTTCTCTTGTGAGCAAACATAGCTCTGCTCCCTAGAGCTGAGGACGTGTGAAGGTGAATTAGCAACGAAAGCACGGGAATTAACATGTAATAAACTGTCCCGTGCGCTGCGATCTTGCAGTTGTTTTCCATCCCGTCTCCATGTGTTGGGGTCTGGAGGTCGTATTGCAGTGTGGGGATGAAGCGGCCTTACTCTGATGCCAGCTGTAATGAGATCCAGCGAGAGGAGGAATACTATTATTGGTGTGGAGCGTCCCCTCCTCAGCAGTAATTGCTGCCCAGCTGCCCAGCTCGCGATCTGCCTTGCACCTGAAATCACACTGAAGACACACTGAAAATAGCCTATTCCTATGCAGCGTGGTGTGTGTGTGTGTGTGTGTGTGTGTGTGTGTGCGAGCGTGTGTGTGTCTGCACACCTTTTTACAGATATGTAATAGGTTGTTAATAACACGATGTACAAACGAGATGCAACCTTTTAAATCCACTCGTTGATAACAAGTGGGTAATGAACGGGCACCAAGATGTAATTGCCGACATTTAACTGGGATTGGGGCTTTTTTTTGTGTACGGTTAATTACATCTTGTTACCAGGATGTTAGGCGTGTTATTAACCACTTTTTGCGAGGTCGGGGGAAACTCCAGATCCAGATCCAGATCCAGTAAGAGGCCCGCCACCGGATTGCGCCTCCCTCCGACCGGGCCGAGGGGATATTTTCACTCCACTTTGTTTCGCTATAGTGTGCACCCGTTTGCGCTAATTAGCAGATCCAGATGGCGCGCTCATAATTCCAGGGGCGACTTTTGCAAATGCGAACATGGATTTCCCACCGCCGTACTTATTACCAACTAATCATGCACAACAACGGTTTGCGATTTTACGGCCCACTTATACTGATCCGGACAGTCCAAGTGCTGCTGCTACTTTTCAAACGTGTCCGAATCCCATAGTCTTTGCTCAAGTCTTTTCCGTTCTGGCGCCTCGGGTCCAAGAGGGATTGGAGTAGTGTTGAGTTTATTGCCGTAACAATAATATTATGGTGCTCCTTTTTCTCTTTTCTTTCTTTTCGCTGTTTGTCCAATCCGGGGGCCTTGTCCAATCACACGTCATCTCGCACATTTAAATTGGCCAATCGAGTTGTTGTCGCCCGATGCCAGCGCCATGCGTTGTCTGTGGAAGGGTGGGGCCAGTTTGTGTGTCTGACTGAGCTGCAGTAGCGGATGGCACACATGCACACGTGACTTTCCACCTTACTTCTCTCCATCCGTTGATTTTTGTAGAACCTTATTTTCCCCTCAAGTATCAACGTTTGTGCGGGTGTGAGTCGACAGCTCAAGCCAATCGGATTCCAATCAGCCATCTAGTCCGTATTGTGACAATTCGGCGCCAATTGGGCGTTCTTTGGGCGTGTCGTGTGTCACTGGCGCCCAAAGGGTGCCTTGATCCTTTTGTTCTCGATGTTAAACCAGGAAGCAGAGGCAGAGGTAGCAGAGTGGGGGTCGAGCTCCGAGTTAAAGGTCCAGGTTCAGAACTAGTTAACCAAATGAGATCCAGTCACGCGTCCAGAGAGTGAAACGGAGCCCTGTGGCCGTGGGGATGAAGTTGTTGTTAGAAGGGCCACAGCCATTGTGGAGCTGGGGAGTGACTCAGTGTTTTTCCGCCTGCCCGGTGTACCTCTGTGGGGAGATGACGGGGCTCCCCTGATCGATTCTGACAGGGAGTTAGAGCCGGTCCTAATGGACGGCATTCTCTATGATCAGCTGTCAACCGACATTAATCACAGTCTCTCACTTCTATCTCTAGCCCTCTCTCTCTCTCTCTCTCTCTCGTCTCTCTCTCTCTCTCTCTCTCTCTCTCTCTCTCTCTCTCTCTCTCTCTGTCCCTGTCCCCACCCCCTTTCCTCTGTTCTCATTCTTTTTTGTTTTACCTTGAAGTCTCTTCTCTCTTTCTCTGTCTCTGTCTTCTGTCGCTCTCTCTCTCTGTTGCACTTTCATTCTCTACTGTTCACCAGGTCTCGTCGCTTGCTCATAATTCTCCCTACCCTTTACCTCTCTAACTTCCCACTCTCTCTCTCTCTCATCTACTCTCTCTCTCTCTCTCTCTCTCTCTCCTCTCTCTCTCAATACCTCCTTCTCTTCATCTCTCTCTCTCACCGAGTCTACTCCCACTCACCTCTGTGTCTCTCATAACGTCCCTCTCTCCAAAACCTCTCTACTCTCCTCTCTCTCTCTCTCTCCTCATGCTCTCTCTCTCTCACTCTCTATCTCTCTCTCTCTCTCTCTATACTCTCTCTTCATCTCCCCCTCTTCCCTGTCTAGTAGTCTCTCCTCTCTCACACATTCATCCTGTCGCACCTCTGCATAGCACCGCCGTTCATTTGGGATACGGGACAGGAAGTGGAGTTTGATGAGGACCCATCGATGCTCATGAAAGCAGATTATATCTACTGGCCACATGTGTTTTTAAAATCCCCCCCCCCCCCCCCCCCCCCCCGCTTGAAGTCTGTGAGCGCTCCACAGACAGACGGGCTGAGATTTATGGTGTTGGATTTCGGTGTTGAAGAAGGAAACGGACGCTGGGCTCCTGCCGTTGTAATGGGTTCCTGATCATGTCAGCGGCTCAGGGCCTCGACCTCGCCTTCCCAAAATGAGCCGTCGTCGGCCGGCAATTTAGCCTCGTCAAGAAGAAAGAAGGGAATATGGAGGCCGTCGGCTGTCAACCCCTTTCAACTACCTCATGCGCTACGTCATGCGCTACGTCATGCGATACGTCGCTACTCCATGCGCTACGTCATGCGATACGTCATGCGCTACGTCATGAGCTACGTCATGAGCTACGTCATGCGCTACATCATGAGCTACGTCATGAGCTACGTCATGCTCTACATCACTACGTCATGCTCTACTCCATGAGCTACGTGATGTGATATACGATGCGCTATGCCATGAGCTACCTCATGTGCTACACCATGCGCTACTCCATGAGCTACTCCATGAGCTACTCCATGAGCTACGTGATGCGTTATGTGATACGCTACTCCATGCACTACCTCATGCGATACGCTATGCGCTACGTCATGAGCTACGTCATGAGCTACGTCATGCACTACGTCTTGTGCTACATCATGAGCTACGTCATGAGCTACGTCATGCACTTGTGCATCCCCCTAGCTCTCACCTGGCCCTGAACTGCATGGATCACTTTGGACCTTTTCTAATCTTCTCGAGCCCCGCTACTTATAGCCCAGTAACAGCCATCCTTCTGGTCAGACGGAGAGAACCGCTGCCTTTTGAGAGGTAAAGTCAGAGCAACCCCCCCCGCCCCCCAACCTTCTTCTTGCTGAGCAAGAAGAAGGTTGTTGTTGTCATCAGATTGCGCGCCCGTACGTTGGGCGGCGGTTTTCATTTTCCTACTCCCGACCCACGCCTCCTCCTTCTCCTCCGCCTCCTCCTCCTCCTCCTCCTCCTCCTCCTCCTCCTCCTCACAGCGTAGAGCAGCACCAAAATAAACACCGCCTGCCCGAGCTGGGAATGAAAGGAATACTGTTTGGAAGCACAAACAGGAACTACTGCTGCCTGCTGCTGCCGGCTGCTGCTGCTGGCTGCGTCTGCACCGACTGTACGTGGAATTCCTCTCTTACTGGACGCTTGCCGCTGCGCCAGGGAATGAGCCAGGGGTGGGAGGGGGGAGTGACCAGACCGGAGCTGACCGTGGGCAGATCACGGCCCGCTCTCACCTTCGCCCGCGGAACCGAGCCTTGAGGTGCGCTGCGCGTGGCCCCCCGAGAGTGTATGCGTTAATTGAGGAAGGTAGGGTCTTAATAATACCTAAGAATAGATTGATGGGGTGTTATGATGTGATCGCTTGGACTGATTTGGATTCGATTTGTAAATTCCCATCAGGATTCTTGTGTACTTTACCCTCCTATCTGGCTTGAGTTCCAGACCGCAGAACGAGCGCCCAATCAGCATTTGTACAGAACCCCCCCTCCCCCCGTTGATGTGGATCGACACTAACTCTCTAGTGTGTGTGTGTGTTGTGTGTGTGATGGTGTGTGTGTGTGTGTGTGTGTGTGTGTGTGTGTGTGATAGTGTTTAGTGGTGGTGTGTGTGTGTGTGTGTGTGTGTGTGTGTGTGTGTGTGTGTGTGTGTGTGTGTGTGTTAGTGTGTGCGTGTGTGTGTGTGTGTGTGTGTGTTGCTGTTGTGTCCTCCAGGTCTGTCTGTGTACAGCAAGCTGTTCCCGGGCACCGGAGCCCAGCACAGATGACATCCAGCGGGGGAGGAGAGGAGCCGTGCCCGGGCCCTGCCCATGTGGTGCTGGCCTGACAGATGCCTATGCATGTAACAACTCACCCACCCCCAACCCCAACCCCAACAAGGTGCACGCACACGCACACACACACATGCACACACACGCACACACACGCACACACGCACACACGCAGGTGTCTTCTGCCAAAGGAGAGCAAGCCACAGCAGAGGAGCGTCTGAGTGACATCTCCTGCCGAGCCCCATTATCTTCTCCATGACACGGCCGCAGACGTGTAAGCCGATCGGCCCGCGTCCCAGGAATGCCCTGCGGGGGCGGCGGCAGGGGGAACAGGGGTCGGGGGGGATTCTGTTGCGCAGCCCCAAGGTCGGGGAAAGGCTTCCCTCACCCTCCTCACCCTCCTCACCCGACACACACACACACACACACACACCCAGCCCCACCATCGCGTCATCATCACCACCACCACCACCCCGCCCCCCCACCCCCACACTCCATGCCCAGCTTCCACCAACAGTTGTCCCTTTTCTCCATCTGTCCTCGCCCGCCGCTCTGGGTTGCCACGGAGACAAGGTCTTACTGACGGAGACGGAGAGGGCCCGCGGCAGATGGCACACGGGCACTCGGGCACAGGGACAGCCAGGCAATAACTGTGTGTGGAACCACAGGCCCCGCACCCCCCCCCCCCCTCCGCACACACACACACACACACACACATACACACACTGAACTCTGCTGTTGTAGCTTTATAAAGAGTAGCTTGTTTACTGTCACATATACACTGTATGGGGACGACTATAAATGAAAGGGTGTGTGGGGGGAGGATGAGGGGAATGAGGGAGTCTCTGTAGTTTTCTAGGTCTTCGCGTCGTCGAGCTGCCAAGATCAGATGGATTCTCTGTTCCCGCTCCGTTCTAACCGAGGGGCCAACGGTCGGCAAAAACACCAGACTGCCTGGCCTCAGTCGATGTGGTGTGTGTGTGTGTGTGTGTGTGTGTGTGTGAATGTATGTGTGTGAGGATTCATCTGGGAAAACAATACGTTTGAACAGGGTGGCTTGAGGCCTTCTCAGATGGAATGCGTTTGCTGTCGTCACTATTGAAAATGTACAGAAAAAAAAAAGTTTTCAGTTTTGTGAAAATTGTGTGAAGATTTTTAGCGTGTATTTGTACTTGGATGGATCATGGACCAAGTTTTATGTTCGGCATTCCTGTAGCTCCTAATCCTCCTCGAGGCTAACGAGAGGCTAAGAAAGGTTAATGATTTACTTGTAGTTCTCCTAGACTACAATGTTTGTGAAACTCCGTTCAATTATGACTGTATAGTAAACATACTCAGGTTATTTAAAAAGCGTTGTGTTGTTTGGTTCAATAATAATACTTGAATATAATGCACAAAATGCATTTCTTTTTGTCCTTATTACGTTTTCCTGAGATGAAATACTGTAAAAAAATATTTATTTGTGCTTGATTGTAGTTTTGCAGTATACTATTGTATACTATTGTATTTGGATATCTGTTGGCATTTTATATTATTTATAACGATTATTATTATTGTAGTATTGAAATGTAAATATTTATATTGTATGCGCATGCCGTGTAGCAGAAGCAGCGTTCCTGGAGCCCCAGTGTGTTTAATGAGTACAGTGGAACCTCTGTGGAACAAAGTGGTTTCTATGGCCTTGTCTTGTTTGTTTGGAAAACCCTGGTGACTCGCGGTGGCGGGGGGGTGTTGGGTCTTTGGGGGGGTCGACCACTAAAGACAATACTTGTAAGAAGCAATACCTGCGTAATTGTTGAGGAAACAATAAAGCAAATGAATCATGTGAGTACAGAGTGATGTGTGTTCTTGTGTGTGTGTGTACTTCTCGTCTCGACCGCTTCCTGTCTGAATGCACAGCTTCCTTTACATCCACTTTGTTGTTCTTATTACTTCCACTTTATTGTTCTTATTAAGTTTTACGTTCCAACCGTTCAACTCAAGCAAAACAAAAGTTTTTTCTTAAGACTGTCCATATTTTAATTACAAAAAAAAAAAAAAAGTTTCCAAGAGTAACAAGAAAAACATTTTGTGATCTCGACAAGTTGTCCCCGGTGATATGATGTCGTCGTCACCGGAAACGCCACAAACAACTTGCACGACGGACGTAAACAAAATCACGACAATACTACGATGAATCAAACACATTTTCCAGCATCTTGTCTTTTTTTTCCCTAAGATAAGTAGTTAAAGTTTTTTCTTTTTTTTTTTTTTTTCAACAGCAACAATGAATTCTATGTTAACAGTGTAGGGATGATGTGGCGCGCACACACCCGCGACGCCACGGTAACGCAACGCCACGGCAACGCTACGCCGTGTGTCCTTGGTGTCTGGGTCATGCATCGATGTGTTTCGCTTTGAGCACACATTAGTGTTTGATTTACCCCTTTTTTTCTTTTTTTTTCCTTTTTTTTAACACATTTATCATATCATACAGAGTTCGCCGTCCACATCGAGAGTCAGTTTGTCATTACAACTGCAACTGCGTCAGTCCTGGGGTTTGCAGTGGTCATTGAAAAGAACAATGTTCTGGTCCTCTTGACATTTACATCAACTGTGGCTTGGAATGCCCATGTTTTTTGTCTACGACACAAGCGGTTTGAAAATACGGCACTTAGCGAGGGGCGGGAAACAAACTAACTTGAAATGCCCTCTCTCTCTCATCCGTCGACGCCATTGGTTTTCCCGGAAGAGCGTCGTTGTGGGGTAAGGGTCGTGCGTCGACAAAGGTCATTCTGCATTCATGCTCGTGCCAGCAGACCACAACAAGTTAAGCTGTAAGGGCCACAGCTCCTTATCTGACAGGAGTTTCCGTTTAGGGGTGTGAGAGAGAGAGAGACAGAGACCGACAGAGAGAGAGAGAGAGAGACAGCTGGAAACATGAGGTGACGTGGGGGGTGACGGGGTGGGGTGGGGTGGGTGTGAAGGTGGACAGAGGTACTCGTGAAAGGGGGGCAGCATACCACCCTCCTTACCACCCCGTCCCCCAGCCCCCATCCCTCCTGAGTATAGTGCTGCCCCCCCCACCCCCCCCCACCACCACCACCACCCCTTGTGAGATCGGTGGATATCTCTTGGTTGTGGTGGGGTTGGGTGGTGGTGGTGGTGGTGGAGGTGGTGGAGTGGCCTCGAGTCCTCCCCGTTTAGCTGCACTTGCAGGACTTGACGATCATGTTGGAGAGCTGCTCCACCTTGGGCGTGCGTCCCACGTAGTAGAGGATGGTGAGGGGCTCCAGGTCCTGGGGCACGCAGCAAGGCGAGGCGGACGCTTCGGGGTTCAGGGTGTTGTAGAGGCTCAGCAGCTGCAGGGAGGAGAGACACCACAGCCCAGGACAAGACGGTGAGGGCTGAACCATAGACGGTACAACAACAAAATATTGCATTGCAATATAGAATTTCTATATTATTACTCTCCGTTTAATGTTCAATGGTAGGCACCAATTTCACAAAAGAACATTCCTTGTTGACAAAAACTAAGGCAATAAAGCTGTTTCTGATTCTGAACGACCAACTTTAACACTAACAGAAAACTAATAAAACTAGTGAAATGAGGAATACACACAAGGCTAGAGTCTGGCATATTTAGGCCAACTTGTTCTATTCCTCTCTAATGTTGCTTCCTTTGTAACACAATAAAGTTGTGATGTGACAAAGCAATCCATTTTATCGAAATGCCTCCCGGGCCAGATTGGATCAGCTTGCGGGCCCCATCCGGCCCCCGGGCCACATGTTGGACACCCCTAGCTCTCACCTGGCCCTGAACTGCATGGCTCACTTTGGATCTTTTCTATCTTCTCGAGCCCCGCTACTTATAGCCCAGTAACAGCCATCCTTCTGGTCAGACGGAGAACCGCTGCCTTTTGAGAGGTAAAGTCAGAGCAACCCCCGCCCCCCCCCCAGCCCGGCCCCGCTCCGCGCCTTTTGCTGAGCAAGAAGAAGGTTGTCGTGTCATCAGATTGCGCGCCCGTACGTTGGGCGGCGTTTTCATTTTCCTACTGCCGACCCACGCCTCCTCCTCCTTCTCCTCCTCCTCCTTCTCCTCCTCCTCCTCCTCCTCCTCACAGCGTAGAGCAGCACCAAAATAAACACCGCCTGCCCGAGCTGGGAATGAAAGGGAATACTGTTTGGAAGCACAAACAGGACTACTGCTGCTGCTGCTGCCGCCGCTGCTGCTGCTGCTGCTTCTGCACCGACTGTACGTGGAATTCCTCTCTTACTGGACGCTTGCCGCTGCGCCAGGGAATGAGCCAGGGGTGGGAGGGGGGAGTGACCAGACCGGAGCTGACCGTGGGCAGATCACGGCCGATACTCACCTTGACCGCCGCGGACCGGAGTCTTGAGTTGCGCTGCGCGTGCCCCCCGAGAGTGTTGAGTTATGAGAAGTAGGGTCTTAATAATCCTAAGAATGATTGATGAGGGTGTTATGATGTGATCGCTTGGACTGATTTGGATTCGATTTGTAAATTCCCATCAGGATTCTTGTGTACTTTACCCTCCTATCTGGCTTGAGTTCCAGACCGCAGAACGAGCGCCCAATCAGCATTTGTACAGAACCCCCCCTCCCCCCGTTGATGTGGATGGACACTAACCTCTCTGTGTGTGTGTCTGTGTGTGTGTGTGTGTCTGTGTGTGTGTGTGTGTGTGTGTGTGTGTGTGTGTGTGTGTGTGTGTGTGTGTGTGTGTGTGTGTGTGTGTGTGTGTGTGTGTGTGTGTGTGTGTGTGTGTGTGTGGTGTGTGTGTGTCTGTGTCTGTGTGTACAGCGTTCGAGCGCGGTGATGCGTGTCGCGGGTCGGAGAGAGGAGCCGTGCCCGGGCCCTGCCCATGTGGTGCTGGCCTGACAGATGCCTATGCATGTAACAACTCACCCACCCCCAACCCCAACCCCAACAAGGTGCGCGCACACGCACACACACACACACACGCACACACACGCACACACGCACACACGCAGGTGTCTTCTGCCAAAGGAGAGCAAGCCACAGCAGAGGAGCGTCTGAGTGACATCTCCTGCCGAGCCCCATTATCTTCTCCATGACACGGCCGCAGACGTGTAAGCCGATCGGCCCGCGTCCCAGGAATGCCCTGCGGGGGCGGCGGCAGGGGGAACAGGGGTCGGGGGGATTCTGTTGCGCAGCCCCAAGGTCGGGGAAAGGCTTCCCTCACCCTCCTCACCCTCCTCACCCGACACACACACACACACACACACACCCAGCCCCACCATCGCGTCATCATCACCACCACCACCACCCCGCCCCCCACCCCCCACACTCCATGCCCAGCTTCCACCAACAGTTGTCCCTTTTCTCCATCCTGTCCTCGCCCGCCGCTCCGGGTTGCCACGGAGACAAGGTCTTACTGACGGAGACGGAGAGGGCCCGCGGCAGATGGCACACGGCACTCGGGCACAGGGGACAGCCAGGCAATAACTGTGTGTGGAGCCCACTACCCCCCCCCCCCCCTCCTCCGCACACACACACACACACACACACACACATACACACACTGAACTCTGCTGTTGTAGCTTTATAAAGAGTAGCTTGTTTACTGTCACATATACACTGTATGGGGACGACTATAAATGAAAGGGTGTGTGGGGGGAGGATGAGGGGAATGAGGGAGTCTCTGTAGTTTTCTAGGTCTTTCGCGTCGTCGAGCTGCCAAGATCAGATGGATTCTCTGTTCCCGCTCCGTTCTAACCGAGGGGGCCCAAACGGTCGGCAAAACACCAGACTGCCTGGCCTCCAGTCGATGTGTGTGTGTTGTGTGTGTGTGTGTGTGTGTGGTGTGAATGTATGTGTGTTGAGGATTCATCTGGGAAAACAATACGTTTGAACAGGGTGGCTTGAGGCCTTCTCAGATGGAATGCGTTGCTGTCGTCACTATTGAAAATGTACAGAAAAAAAAAAGTTTTCAGTTTTGTGAAAATTTGTGTGAAGATTTTTAGCGGTGTATTTGTACTTGGATGGATCATGGACCAAGTTTTTATGTTCGGCATTCCTGTAGCTCCTAATCCTCCTCGAGGCTAACGAAGAGGCTAAGAAAGGTTAATGATTTACTTGGTAGTTCTCCTAGACTACCAATGTTTGTGAAACTCCGTTCAATTATGACTGTATAGTAAACATACTCAGGTTATTTAAAAAGCGTTGTGTTGTTTGGTTCAATAATAATACTTGAATATAATGCACAAAATGCATTTCTTTTTGCCTTATTTACGTTTTCCTGAGATGAAATACTGTAAAAAAATATTTATTTGTGCTTGATTGTAGTTTTGCAGTATACTATTGTATACTATTGTATTTGGATATCTGTTGGCATTTATATTATTTATAACGATTATTATTATTGTAGTATTGAAATGTAAATATTTATATTGTATGCGCATGCCGTGTAGCAGAAAGCAGCGTTCCTGGAGCCCCAGTGGTGTTTAATGAGTACAGTGGAACCTCTGTGGAACAAAGTGGTTTCTATGGCCTTGTCTTGTTGTTTGTTTGGAAAACCCTGGTGACTCGCGGTGGCGGGGGGTGTTGGGTCTTTGGGGGGTCGACCACTAAAGACAATACTTGTAAGAAGCAATACCTGCGTAATTGTTGAGGAAACAATAAAGCAAATGAATCATGTGCGTACAGAGTGATGTGTGTTCTTGTGTGTGTGTGTACTTCTCGTCTCGACCGCTTCCTGTCTGAATGCACAGCTTCCTTTACATCCACTTTGTTGTTCTTATTACTTCCACTTTTATTGTTCTTATTATGTTTTCGTTCCAACCGTTCAACTCAAGCAAAACAAAAGTTTTTTCTTAAGACTGTCCATATTTTAATTACAAAAAAAAAAATAAAGTTTCCAAGAGTAACAAGAAAAACATTTTGTGATCTCAACAAGTTGTCCCCGGTGATATGATGTCGTCGTCACCGGAAACGCCACAAACAACTTGCACGACGGACGTAAACAAAATCACGACAATACTACGATGAATCAAACACATTTTCCAGCATCTTGTCTTTTTTTCCCCTAAGATAAGTAGTTAAAGTTTTTTTCTTTTTTTTTTTTTTTCAACAGCAACAATGAATTCTATGTTAACAGTGTAGGGATGATGTGGCGCGCACACACCCGCGACGCCACGGTAACGCAACGCCACGGCAACGCTACGCCGTGTGTCCTTGGTGTCTGGGTCATGCATCGATGTGTTTCGCTTTGAGCACACATTAGTGTTTGATTTACCCCTTTTTTTCTTTTTTTTTCCTTTTTTTAACACATTTATCATATCATACAGAGTTCGCCGTCCACATCGAGAGTCAGTTTGTCATTACAACTGCAACTGCGTCAGTCCTGGGGTTTGCAGTGGTCATTGAAAAGAACAATGTTCTGGTCCTCTTGACATTTACATCAACTGTGGCTTGGAATGCCCATGTTTTTTGTCTACGACACAAGCGGTTTGAAAATACGGCACTTAGCGAGGGGCGGGAAACAAACTACCTTGAAATGCCCTCTCTCTCTCATCCATCGACGCCATTGGTTTTTCCCGGAAGAGCGTCGTTGTGGGGTAAGGGTCGTGCGTCGACAAAGGTCATTCTGCATTCATGCTCGTGCCAGCAGACCACAACAAGTTAAGCTGTAAGGGCCACAGCTCCTTATCTGACAGGAGTTTCCGTTTAGGGGTGTGAGAGAGAGAGAGACAGAGACCGACAGAGAGAGAGAGACAGAGAGAGACAGCTGGAAACATGAGGTGACGTGGGGGGTGACGGGGTGGGGTGGGGTGGGTGTGAAGGTGGACAGAGGTACTCGTGAAAGGGGGGCAGCATACCACCCTCCTTACCACCCCGTCCCCCAGCCCCCATCCCTCCTGAGTATAGTGCTGCCCCCCCACCCCCCACCACCACCACCACCACCCCCTTGTGAGATCGGTGGATATCTCTTGGTTGTGGTGGGGTTGGGTGGTGGTGGTGGTGGTGGTGGAGGTGGTGGAGTGGCCTCGAGTCCTCCCGGTTTAGCTGCACTTGCAGGACTTGACGATCATGTTGGAGAGCTGCTCCACCTTGGGCGTGCGTCCCACGTAGTAGAGGATGGTGAGGGGCTCCAGGTCCTGGGGCACACAGCAGGGCGAGGCGGACGCTTCGGGGTTCAGGGTGTTGTAGAGGCTCAGCAGCTGCAGGGAGGAGAGAGACACCACAGCCCAGGACAAGACGGTGAGGGCTGAACCATAGACGGTACAACAACAAAATATTGTATTGCAATATAGAATTTCTATATTATTACTCTCCGTTTAATGTTCAATGGAGGCACCAATTTCACAAAAGAACATTCCTTGTTGAACAAAAACTAAGGCAATAAAGCTGTTTCTGATTCTGATTTTGATTAACTGTTAATTCACTATTAACGGGATGATAATTTTTGCACACCATTTTAATTATAAATTATTAAAATATGTCATGTGACATTTGTTGGTGTCTGTAAACAAACCAAACAAACATTCTGTCTTACATCTGGAGTATCTCTGCAGCACTACAGCAAACATGTACATTTACGCATTTGACCATTATCTCAACGTTGCAGCTCTTGCGATTTGAATATTGCACTTGGCTGTCTTTGCGATTATATTATAATCGATTAATATTTCAATTGATTGTTCAGCCCTGTGAGTAGGCTTCGTCATTCCGTCAACGTATTGTGATATCACGATCAAAACAAAACACTGGGATCCGTGGCCCGCTTATGTTTGTGGCGGCAGCGATTTTGCAAGGAAATTCCTTCGGTCCTCACCGAGCTGTGGGTGGTGTCGGCGCTGCGGAGGTACGGGCAGGGTCCGGAGCAGAAGTTGGCGTAGTAGCCTTTCGGCTCGTGGATCCACCGCCAGCCCAAGTGCTGGCGGAAGTCGATGTAGAGCGGTCGCACGCAGCAGTTCTCCTCATAGTTGCTGCCGGAGGAGGAGGAGGAGGAGGAGGGAGGAGGAGGAGGAGGAGGAGGTGGAGAAAAACAAAAATATGACATCAAATTTCGGAAACAAAACACGAGGATAAATTGTATAAATTTCCCTGCCAATTGCTTCACCGCCAGAGATGAGGGGTAGGGGTGGGAGGGGGAGAGTGGGGAGGAGGAGGAGGAGGAAGAGAGGGGGAAGCAACAACAAATATAAAAGAAGAATTCCACTTCAAGGTGTGCCCATATTTTCCCTCTTGGAGGCCGGCCAGATGCCTGCCTGCCTGCCTGCCTGCCTGTCAGCCCCTGGTTGGGAACTGTGAGGTGAGGACACAGTGTGTTTGGAGGGAAGTCGTATAATGTCCTCGCCGAAAAATCTTTGAACGAATCCTGACTTGTATTCAGTTTGCTATATATATATATAGCATATATATATATATACTGTATGTCTCCTCCTTTCCATCCCAGTGTGAAACAGCGGTTCGAATTACCCTCCGCTGGGTCACTGGGGCCATAGTTGAACGCTTGACAATACATAGACTCCGGGCCCCCAAAAAGACGGTGGCAGACTCCACCGTCTTTTCCTTCACTAACGTAATGTACACTGAAGAGAAGAAGGGCTGAGGAATGCAAGGATTTTCATTATCCAAATCAAACTGAGGATCTTGCCTTTGTATAAGTAAGTGTATTAAGGGTGTGTAGGGGAGGGTTTCAATCAACCTGATCTGAAGTTCCAAAAGCACATTCCAAGCTGCCATCTTGGTATTTTTTGTTATTATTCTAGAATTTTGAGGGAGACCAATAAGAGGGTTTCCATCATGGGGTCTGAAGTTCAAGCCCGTTCAAGCCCACCTTTTTGACCAACAATTCCACAATCTGTGACATTGTGTGAAACTCTCCTGCTTGTTAATATTCTCGAATGTTGGTCAATAAATGTTAAAAAGCACCAAGAATTGAGCCTTGGAATGACGTCATGTGAAAAACCCGCTGCGCTTTATAGAGCAGGTGAATGCACACAAGGGATATGTTTCAAAACGGAACACGAGTTGAACTTCGACCTGCTGCCATTCTAATGTGTCTGTTGTGTTTTGTTTTAATGATTGACCAGGGCTGTGTTATGGACTGTTAATAAAATGCAGAATGACCCCATACTGGGCAATGACGATGATGGAATTACACACACACACACACACACACACGCACACACACACACACACACACACACACACACACACACAGTATTTTACACGCACATTGTATTCAACAAACAGTTGTCAGTAGTACACCCTAAGAATAACCCACAACACTGTCTCATCTTATTTCCAAAAAACGATCCAATGGGTCTGCTGCCATCCACCAACTCCCCAGTGCAGCTGCTGTTGCTATGAAAAGTGCTATATTTGGAAAAAAAAAGTGAATGTATTACATTTCCCTGGAATTTTGGAACGGTTTCTTACGAGAAGCAGTAATTGGTGTCAAGTGCCCGCTTGCGCCGGCGGGAGGAGGCCTGGGCGTCCAGCCGGTGGGGGGCAGCATCATCAGGATGAGGTGGGGGTGCACCTGCTCCTTCTGCTGCTTCTTCAGACGGCTCATGTCCAGCCGGCTCTGCTCCTCGTACTCGGGCTCCATACCTGCAGGCGCGGGGGGGGGGGGGGTGGTCAATTAGTCCTGATCATCATAGTACAGCCATTTATAGCTCATTCTTACCCAAAGCGACTTGAAAGCGAAGTGAGTTCAGATACATGTCATGAAGGGGCAGGTAGGGGGTTAGCATATCTTGCTCGACTTTCGAGGCTGAGGACATGGGGGTTCGGGGGGGGTTAAATCCCAGAACCCAGCAGGGAGCTGGGTGTGGAACACACTATCCTGTCCCCCCTGTTGAGTCCAATAAGGCCGGATGCCAACAGTAGCAGCAGCAGCAGCGGCAGCAGCACCAAAGGCAAAGGGTCAGGAGGCAGAAGTGAGACTGAACGATAGCTGCTGACAGCAGGAAAGAACCACGAAAGACACTCGAGACACTGGACTTCTCTGCTGGCTTCCTAACTTTTAGTTGAGGACATGATCATCGCTACTAGCGCTACTAGTGCTCTACCATGGGCCTGGTTCCGATTCCTCCTCCTACGTCTTCTCCTCCACCTTCCATAAAAAGCAGAGTTGGAGGCCGCGCCGCCTCCTTCCTCGACATCTTCCCCTCTCGGCCCGCGCGTCTGCTCATCCAATCTGGCCCCTGATAGCTAAAGCAGCGGAGATCTCCGGAGAGACGCGCGCCGCCGGTGGATGTGAACGCCCCTCTTTCACATACACGGCCAAGCGTCTGAGCACCGTGGCAGTGCATTCCTCGCGGCCCAGGGCCCAGTCAGGGGAGTATTCCCAAGGCCAAGGACCCGGGGCCCCAACGCTAAGTGAGATACCAGACTGATTGTATTCTCATGCTTTGTCTCTCTCTCTCTCTCTTTGTCTTTCTCTCTGTCTCTCTCTCTCTCTCTCTCTGTCTCTCCCTACCTCTCTCTACCTCTGTTTCCCTCTCTACCTCTCTCTCTCTCTCTCTCTCTCTCAGACCTTCTTCCACTGGACACGCTCATAGGTTGTGGTTGATCCAAGATCACGAGGACAGGGACAGTAGGATGGCCAATAAACAGCTGTTGGGGGAAAACCGACAAGCTCCTGTCACTGATCTACAGGAGAGAGAGAGAGAGAGAGGGAGAGAGCGGGGGCGAGGTTACGTCAGCCGTTTCCGCTTTCCGCCCGAAGTTAACCCCCGAGCGGAATCTCACCTTTGAATTTGACCTCCAGCAGTTCGTTGACGTTCTCGTCGATATCCCCGTTGGAGCTGAAGGTGTGGCAGGGGCAGTGCACGCTGATCTCCAAGCCCAGATTGGTCTCTGGGTAGAACACATACCAAAGGAATATGAGTTAGCTGTATCCATCCACCGCCCAACACCCCCACCCCCACCCCCTCCTCCTCCGGGGCACTTGTTCTTTATATAGATGAGCTATAAACGGCCAACTGTTGGCACCGGCGTTGATATGGGCAATAATAAAAAAATACATTACAAAAACGCTGTCTGTTGTGAGGAAAGATTTGGAGGTGTCCAACTCACGGCGGTACATGAGCCACTCGCGCACCGTCTTGGTGACATCGAAGGAGATCCACTCGGGCGTGCCCTTGGTCAGGATGTTCTTACCCCCGATGTAGCGTTGCTTGGCGATGTGGTCGTCCTTCTGCAAGATCTGCCAGGAGAGAGAGGGAGAGGGAGCAATAGAGAGAGAGTGAGAGAGACTCATAGCGTGACCCATCTGCGTTTGCGTTCACTCAATACCTGCGTTTTTTTATGCATGGGCATGGAAAGCATACGGCTATATGTGGCGGCTATACATATACAGTATGTAGACACACGTGTGGCTTAAGTGTGTGTGTGTGTGTATGTGTGTGAAGGCTTTCTTTCCCTTTCACTCTGTCTCTCTCTCTCTCACACACACACACACACGCACGCACACACACACGCACGCACGCACGCATGCACACACACACACACACACACGCGCGCACGCACGCATGCACACACACACACACGCGCGCGCACGCATGCACACACACACACACACGCACACACACACAACCAGACGACAATGCAGCCAGAGCTGTCTGAGCTAGACTCTCCAGGATGCCTTGGGCCAAATGTCTTCGCTTCATGGAAAAAGTGAGTCCTTGTGTTGTTATCCCCATTTTGCGCAAGTTAATGCCTGTGTGTTACCCTCCTGCCAATGAGACCCTGTCTGTCCCTCCCATCGCTGGTTCATACTTCACAGACTACAGCTGGGATCCCAACCTTTTTTCGGACGGGGCCCGTACAGTATGGCGTGCTAGTCAGGGCTGCACGCTGAGACATTGGAGCGTTGCTGCCTGTGACGCCTCATGACAGTCAGAGGGTCAGGGCGATCCGAGTGGCCGACCGCAGCAGCGGCGCACCACAGAATTACAGCCTCTACCGGAACAACCACGACAACAACGACAACAACAAAGGTTCCCTAAGTGTTTGGCTGCGGTGCCGTGGTGCTTAGCCTAACAGCTCAGGCGGGGATAAGCAGGTTCCTGAACAATGTCAGCATCTAATCTGGCTTCCTGTGGGAGCAGGAGGGGCCTGTGGGCTGCCCACGCTGCCCTTGCCAATCAACTCGCCGGCACTAAAGTGTGGGGGCGAGCGGCTCCGTTTACTTTCCCCCAGAGGCCGACCCTGCCTCTATCTCCTCCTCGGGGCCCCTGGAAACAATCTGGGGGCCTGACAGCCTGCGCTAGGCCCTGGCCAGAGCCCGCCTCTACGGCGGTATGCAGTCCGGAGACGCTTGTCTCCCTGGCAGGAAATGTTGGAACCTGATCATTGCTCCCAGTCTCTCATGGGAGATTAATGAGGAAACTGAGCAAATATCCATCCGCTAGCCCCTGCATGCAGACGTCCAACAGACAGACACTGTTAGACACACACCGACCATAGGAAAATGATAATGACATAGAAACACGCGCAGGTGCAGATGTATAAATCCCTCACTGAGCGCATTACACCGTGACATGACCAGGACGGACAATTTTGTGGAGATTGACAGTTGAGAAGGAAGAAAATGTACCATGGTAATCTCGAGTAATCCAAATGCAGGCTGAAGCGAGCTCATAAATTCATCGTAATGTAAAATCCATTTGAGAAAAAAAAAAGCACATGGAACAAGGATTGGCCGTCCAAAAGTAGTAATGAGCCCTGATATAAACGTGTTCATCTTTTTGTTAAACTGCACAGACCTCATGGCAGTCCACCTTCTGGGAGACTCTGAGCACAATGTGTAGGTAACCAACTAGGACTCATGGGACCCTACCTGGTACAGCTCAATCCTCTGCTCGTTCCTCTTGGAGCTTGAGTTGGGGATCCTCAGGGCTCGGAACTCGGCCCGGAACAGATTGGTGGAGTTCTTCTCCATGGCGGAGACATTGAAGCGGAACACCTTGGAGGTGATGCCCTTCGGGCAGAGGTCATCTGCAAGGAACACAAATGGTCATGGAATCAGTTTTCCATCTTTTTATTTTTTTCATCTCTATGAGCAGTAACCTCATTTTGTGTCTGTTATGTTATCATAGCCTATTTCCATTGGATGTGTTTACATTATGAATATTAATGTGCTGATTTTGATCCATGTCTTGGATTTGACACGAGCGGTACGGAGGTTTCACAGAAAGTTGTTCGAGATATTCTTCTAAGCCCTCCCCAGGGGCAAAGAACCACAGCGTTGCTACCATCTGCTCGTGCTTTGTGTGCAGTCCGAGTTAGCGATGAGTCGAAATCATGAAATCAAAACCAAATGTCCCATGTGGTGATGGAGCAACAGGCATGATGAGGGAGATGGCCTGCATGCTCCTCCTCCTCCTCAACCTCCTCCTCCTACCAGGAGAAGCAACAGGTGCTCCTGGGGTTAGGAGCCAAGCCAAGCGTTGGAACCAAGCATTCCCTGGAACCAAGCGCCTGGGGCTGGGCACATGTGGAATCACATGGCGGGAACAGTACACCAGTAACACTCACAGCAAAGGGCTGCTGCCTGGGTGTGTCTGGGAGGGAAGAGGAAGGGTGTCTCCTTGGTGACAAGGGATCTGCCCATCGGATGGATGACAGTCAGCACACACTAAGAATGGTGTGTGATGCGGTGTGTGCGTGTATGTGTCTGTGTGTGAGAGTGAGTGAGTGAGTGAGTGAGTGAATGTGTGAGTGAGAGAGAGAGAGAGAGAGAGAGAGAGAGAGAGAGAGAGAGAGAAGAAAGAGAGAGAGAGAAAGAGAGAGAGAGAGAGAGAGAGAATGTGTGTCTTGAAAACAGCAGAGCAGCAGCATTAGCAGCGGTATGAGTTCCCTCTAAAAATGCTTCCTGTTGGTCAGCACTCGCAAAAGCTTTTTTCTTTTTTTAATACTCTAATACCACTAAATGGTTTATTATTTTAACAGACCGAGCACATGCACTGTTGAGAGAAGTAAGCACACAGCAGGCTTTTTATGAGTCCAGTGGAAAGAGGCATTTACAGCCAAGCCAGCCATCGCTAATGTATTAACTTGAGCCTTAGCATTATTAGCCAGCCTACTAGATAGCTGTCAGAACGGGCACCTATCCCTGAGCGGTTTTGGAGACAATATTGAACAGAACTTCCTCCAAATGTGAAGTTGGTACTGCGGCACGTCACGGGACGGGAAGTTGTTCTCTCTCCTGTTATCTGTAATTCAGATGACCCATAATTACTACGGGGGCTCTCCTCGAGATTATCTGATATTTCCATGTACTTTTTTTGCTTCGCTTTTTTTTTTGTTCAGCTTGAACAATTTTCCCTATTTATAGGAGATGATCTTAGTGTGCAAGGAGTGCCTCCCATCCAGATATCTGTCCAGTGTTTCCACCACACAATCTGGAAGGAAACTGTAGCTTTTACTTCCCCTTCGTCCTCCCCCTCAAAGTTCCTATCTCCCCCCCCTCCACACACACGCACACACACACACGCACACACACCCCAACTCACCCCCCTGCCTGTCTCAAAGAAGAACGTGGAAATTCCCTCTAATTTGAGACGAGATTTGAATTTCTAATCAAGTGCTTGGTTTCCTTTTGAATTACCTCATTTCCTCCCCCCTCAATTGAATGGTTTTAGGGGGGGATTTCGCATTAGGGAATATTATTTTTTTGCCCAGGGTATGAAGGTAATTTGTTCCATGTTTCAGAGTCTATGGGGATTGCTTTTTGTAATTACGAATGAATTAACATGATGTGACCCCCCCCCCCCCCCCCCCGCCGCCATTATCTTCTCAGAACTTTCTCAGGACAGTTGGACCCGAACGGTCAAACTAGATCATAACAACATGCGTCTTTTTTGGGGGTCTTTGAGGCTCTAAAGAACAAAATGGTGAAGCAATTCATCCCAATTTTTCCAAGGTATCCTTTGAATATCAGAGGTCAAATATGGATTTAATCAATGGATTACAGTGGAAATTTGTCTTTTTAGAATCAATCATAACACATATACCAATGAACACATTTTTATGTAAAACATATGTTATGATATAGGCTCATTATCCTCACGAACCATCAACAATTAATTCAACTACTGTTGACGGGTAGTTGAGGAACGGCTCATAGAAAACATGCCTCATCTTCCTATTTATTGGCCCGCGGATGGACTTGGAATGGAATCCAACGGTAACACTGCGCTGTAAGTCTGACCGCCGCTCTAAAAGCTCCTCGTAAAAACACTGTCTGACCCCAGACACTGCTCCCTGTCCCCCCCTCCAGCCCTCCAGCCCTCCAGCCCCTCCACCTCCCAGCCTGGGAGCACCACCCACTCACACTCACACCACCCCCCTATCTTCTCTCCCGGGCTTGCTTGCACACCAGTGACGTCACACACAGAAGATCCCTGCTGAACACACAAGTGTCTACCACGCCCCCAGCTTGTCTTTTCCACAGTGGCCTGCGGGGGCAGTCCCGACCCCTGATGTCACTCTCCCCACAACGCTCTGTGGAGGGAGGGAGGCGGGTAAACAACAGGAAGTAACAGGAAGTAACAGGATGTTGGGCCGGGCCAGGGCAGGGCCGGGGCAGGGCCGGGAAGGGCAGGTGCCGGCCAGCTGTGAAGGATAGTGCTTCTAGGACCTCCTTTGCCAGCCCAGCCCAGCAACGCGACACAGGAGACGACCGAAATCAAGGAGTTAGCGTTTGAAAGGTCTACGATTTCCTGGAAGGAAGACGGATATTCTCAGCACATCGTTGGGATTGAGTTCAAAAATATGTTTAATGGTTCATTGGCTTAGTTATCACGTATGCCAGCCACTGTGACTGTGACAATTTGTTGCGCACACACACACAAACCGTGTAATGATTAATGAATGGAGGTTGGGTCTCATGGTGCCGTGGTGTGTGTACAGCGATCTACACGTGGAGGTAGTGTGAGTGTGAGTGGAGTGTGAGTGAATGGGCGGGGCTTCAGTAACATGATGGAGTTGGGCTGAGTTGGAGTAAGACTCATGCCTTTTTCCACTCGATCAAAGAAATTGGAGGGGGGGGGGGGGGGGGGGGGGGGGGGGGGGGGGGGAGCCAAAAATATCCCTCTCCCTCTCTGTCTCTATCTCAATCTCTCTCTCTCCCTCACGCTCTCTCACTGTGATGACATCATTGTTCTACTATTCTGTGTATCAGCAACATGTGTCCTCACTTCTTTTGGCCGCCTCCCGTCTCCTTTATCCGTACGGCGACTATAAATAATGACCTTATCACCAAAATATTACAACCCTTTCTCCTTGCCGGTCACCAGCTGTCAGGAACCACCTGTCTTGTTTCCAGGGTAGGGTGCAGGGGGTTTACAGAGGGACAATATATGTGAATAATGCTACTTATTGTAGTTTTAGGCCAATGTTTTTCTACATATGCATAACATTGAACAGAGGGGATGACAATACACTATCATTGGGAACCTTTTGTTTTGGAGTGAACCTAGGCAGACATAGATAACTTGGGAAGTAAATGTGGGAAATAAACAGTATATATGTGATTTGTAGTACCCTTTAGGTTAGGAAGTGTTGGGGAATGTCATCAAATGTCAGTCTATGGTGGACCAATACCATGGTGGACCATATCAACATTGTGAATGAATACCAGAATCCACATCCAGAATGAATACATTGAGATGGCTCTCATTTTGTTGCCATTTTTCTTCAAATGAAACCAAAATATGTGGCAGTATTAATAGTCAAAGAAAAATATACACATGTTACTCCCCCTAACTCCGTATGAAAAGTAAAACTTGACCATAACTCAAGACTTTCCGATCCCGAAAATAGTGAATGTAAAATCCATTAGATTAAATAGCAAATGGCCACTACAGTATAACTGCGGTGACAGACATTACGCTCCCAGATACTAAAACAGTTCTTGCTTTCTTAGGGAATTGCATAATGGAAAATGAAATAGAATACACCATTATTTTTTTTGTATCCCATCTTGGCAACCCGTGTTATTGGGAGACACACGCACACGCACACACACACGCACACACACACACACACACACACACACACACACACGCACACACACACACACGCACTTTGCAGAAGCCGTACACATGGATTTTAATCAGGTGAGATATTGTTCAGCTCCCAGGGCCAGAGGATGCTCCGTATGGGGTCGAGTGTCCCAAAACTATCCATATAACAGCTGTTGAGCCACAACTGCCTTACACGCACAGAACTCCTAACCAAACACAATTCAACGTTCAACTTTCACACGTTTTGATTTGGCCGCTAGTTTATTTTTTCATGCGATTAAACCTGGAATTAGGGGCACAATCATTTCATTTGAGTTTATGTGGAAATTCCCAATATTCACGAGCAAGGTCATTTAACCATTACGCCCAAACCAATAAACGACCAATCCAGTACAGACGAGAGGGAATGGTAGCGGTGGGCAAATGTAGTTAAATTCAAGGCCATAAAATTGGAAATGAATTATTGAAGTTGGCAATGTTACACTTCTGGGAATTTTTCCCCTATTCGGAATCTGTCAGACTTTGGTGTGATGGAGTTCCCATGGCTTTGGTGTGAGGTATGCGGGAGGAATGGCGCTCCTTCCAATTACACTGTTTACTTTGCGCGCTATATGGCGCACAGCGCTGCTCCAGTGCGCGCAGCGCTGCTCCAGTGCGCACAGAGGCGGCACAGCGCGTATAAAGGCTGAGCACAACTCAATCACAATTCCTCTCACTTGTCGTTATAAAGAGTAGCCTAGAATCGTGTTTTGTTTTGCTTGGGCAGTTGCTTACACAGTGTGTTACAAATAACCACGTGGAGTGCGTTTCAATGTATTTAATCTAAGGTTTTATTATTAGGCACATTTTTGGGTAATTGATTTAGCAGGCTCATAAATGGAGGAGCCTGATAGTTCACTACAGTACACAGCGGCACGTCTGCCACTAACGCAGCGGTGTTATATTGTGTCTATTGCGATTAAGGACGAAGGTGACAACTTACTGTTTTCTGGCGTGCCGTTGATCATGTTGAATTTGTAAATTTCTTTGGCATAGTACTCGGTCTCCGTGTTATCCTGCCCACAGCTCTGCTGGCGGTCTCTGCCCAGCTCCTCTATCAGCTCCTTGGTGCTGTTGTACAGCGCCAGCACTTGCAATGGCACTTGGTTGGGACCGATGGTTTGTGGCGGGCTGGTCAGGCGAAGTTTACTCAGAATCTGCCCTCGGATCGCCTCTACTCGCTTTTTCTTGATGTGGTCGATGTCCACTGTGGTGCAAGTGGACAGCGACAGAGTCATTGTAACGCAATTCGAGATGAGGAACAGCAGCAGAAGTGCCTTACAGAGATCCATAGTCCTACTTAAAGAGGCTATATACTCACGACGAAGGTGTTTTCAAGTTAGAGAGCAAATAACTTAATTCCGATTTGAATAAGTGTTCCCTATCTATTTTTCATTATTTCTTCCCGAGGAATCCCATTGTGTCAAGTGTTGTCATCTGTGCAAAGACGCATAAATAATCCATGACATTTTCTGTAAGAAACGAGACACACTCTTCATTTCAGCATGCTGTCCCTTTCTTCATTCCTCTTGCGTGTGTTTTCTTCTTCAATCACCAGATATCAGTCTCTCACGACAACACATGTCAGGTTTTCCACGGCTCGGCTCTTGTCATTGACTTGTGCTGCAGCTGTACCGTGCGGCCGCTCTCCTCCTCCTCAACACTCAACAGACGCTCCTCTCTCGGTCCGGCGCGACTTTATGCCGCGCAAGTGCGTCCGGTCCCGCCTCCAAGACGTGACGTCTTGCTACGTGACCTTCTTGCTACCTCCTGCGCCGCATAAAGCCGCGCCGGACCGAGAGAGGAGCGTCTGTTGAGTGTTGAGGAGGAGGAGAGCGGCCGCACGGTACAGCTGCAGCACAAGTCAATGACAAGAGCCGAGCCGTGGAAAACCTGACATGTGTTGTCGTGAGAGACTGATATCTGGTGATTGAAGAAGAAAACACACGCAAGAGGAATGAAGAAAGGGACAGCATGCTGTCCCTGGTAGTGCGGCCGGTCTTGGAGGCGGGACCGGCCGCACTACCTAATGTGATTGCAATCGGACTTATAGGAATTATATTACTTCCTTCATTCCTTCAATTGCAATTCCATATTTTGTATTAGGGTGATACTTGACGGAATAAACTGAACAAGTGTTTTAAACAGGAATACTTGACACATGAATCACTAAATACAAATAGGCCTACACGTTTTGTAAAAGTCAAGATTGCATCAGTGTGATAGTCTCAAAACACAAAATAATATAATAATAAGTCTGTCATGAGCGGATGTCTTTGGAATCGCCGCAACTCCATCAACTGCCTCCTCATCATCCATCTCCGATCAGACAGTCGGCTAAACAATGCGCTATCGCACCACCCCGTGGACAGCAATTGCAACGACCAGAGCCAGAGAATGTACCGATTATTAACGGCAATAATATATATATATTTTTTACTAAATACTTTGCACATGCGGAGTTTTTATTTGTATTCATTATTTTTTTTTAAATTAATTTAGGTTCGTGTAAATAAACACGGGTTTGTTCCTGATCATGAACAGCGGAAGGCGCCTCTCCTCCTGATTGGCGTAACTATGGAGACCGTTGCTATGTGACGCTTGTTGCTCTCCGTGAAGACGCTAGCTCCTAGCTAGGCGAGGAGGAGGAGGAGGAGGAGGAGGAGGCGGACAACATGGACGACAGCCTTCAACTTGGAGACAATGGAGTTGTAAAAAGTGTACGTTCCGCAGTATTATGGTGTACAGCGTCGACACACTGAAACCCATCGATAGCTTCGCGCTGGTTTCAGGCTTTTCAGTGAGATCCATGACACGTTTGGTAGCAGCTAGCCATAGCCTGGTTTTCCTAGGCAGGCTAACGGTGCGTTCCAGTTACACCCGACAGTCGGATTCTCCTATTTCTACGCCGGACGTGTTAGAGGGGGAACGGCCCCTGATGTCGGAATTCCAACTCGGACCGTTGGAAGAACCTCAGCAACCCCGACTTGGACTGAGTGAACTGGAACACGTTCAGCTCGGAATGACCTCGGAAGTCGGAACTTGGAGCTGGGAATGTAGTCTCACGCGAATCCGACTTTCGCGTACAACTGGAACGCACCATTTCTGCAATAATGCTAATGATAGAAACATGAGTTGTTCTCCCTCCTTTGCATTCACACTGGGACTACTATACTTTATTACTATACTATACTATACAGTACTATACATATATATTACTTTATTATTATTTTTTGTTACCCTTGTCCAGATATCTCACAGTTATTCCATAAGGCAGTAAAGCTGTTTCTGATTCTGATAAGCGATGTGTTTGTGTGCAGGTCAGTGTATTACATGTAATAATAATAATAATAACAACAACAACATATTTCTATGAATACAATTCATTGTATTCATTGTCGTATTTTACAAATATTACTTTTATATTCTGGAAATAAGTCCACAGCCAGCTCATATAGGACATGTATATTTATATAATATATAAGGTAATAGTATAAATAGTTAGTTAAGTAGGCTATACTTTCTGTATAATGTTCAATTTTATGCACCAATTCCACAAAAGCACATTCCTTGTGGCAATAAAGGCAATAAAGCTGACTGATTCTGATTCTAGTAGGCTATAGGGTTAGGTTTAGGGTTAGTATATAAGGGTATATATTATATAGTATATAAATATAAATGGGTTATACTTATATTTATTTATTGCTCGTAACACATGGTTTCTTTAACCTCTTGTACACTCTACTAAATGAAGGATTCATTGTAAAGTGATGCCTGGTCGACTTCACTGGTTGACCTGTAGTTTTCCTTTGATTGTTGAGGCTCAATTACAACCAAGCCACTGTTTGTGTTAACTTGTGTCTCCTGTGTTTGTGAACTCCTTCAGGTGGCCAAGACCGGCCGCAGGGCTCGGCAGGCCGCAGAGCAGACACCCTTGGAGGAGTCTCGGCGCATCAGGAAGTCCTCCTCTACCTCGGCCGGGGAGGTACGGCGTGACTACCTTGTCATCGGTCGATGAGTGTCATGTGACCATATCATGTGGTCATAATAATAAGTTCACTTCAGAGTTAACGGTTATCACTTATTTTGCTTTTCTTCCATGCACGTTTTCCAGGACGAGGAGGACGTAGGTATCATGAATGAAACGGTGAATTGTAGCTTGAATTGTGTCTCTCTAGAGCTTCAGAAAATGGCTTTATACCATCCACAACAGTCATTTGCTTTCACTAAGTTCATTCAAAATCATTCAAAACATTTCTTGTTGTTGGTATTTTTGGTCTACTGATATTCAGACTTCATGCCTCTAAAATTCCAGAAGGCAATTTCTATACTGATGATCCTGTTCCATAGGTCTGGCTGTTGATGGTATAAAGTTATAAAGCAGTAGTAGTCATGGTGATTGTTACCTTTTTTGGATTAAATATTCTTTACAGTTTTCACTTTAACCTTGTTACTATCTTCAAAATGCTACTTGTTCTATCACATTGTGTGTGGCCAAATGTAATACCAGACAGAATCTTTTCCTGCATACTTAGGCTTTGCTTTTGTTAACCTATTGAACTACAATGGAGTCTCAGCCCATGTATAGTCCTAAAATAGTGCCCAGCAATGCTAATCTAGATATGGGCAGAAGCTCTTGCCATCCCTGGCATCCAATACAAAACTATCCCTATAAAATCATCTCACACATGCCTCTGTGTGGGCTGGTATTGCAGGGCACCATTGTTAAGTTATGTAACAAAATAAATCACCCAGTCAATTAAAATGCCCTTAAGACATTTTGGTTCATTTCTAAAATGTCACAAGAGGACTAATGTAAACTAATTTTGCTCCATTGTCTATACAGATGACAACTGCAACACAATCGTTACGCTTTCACGATGAGTTCTAAATGAGTTGTCCCGTCTACAATTCAATGGTGAAAGTAATATGAAAGGCAAGACATGTTTCCCCCTTTTTTAGATGAATATATGTAACTGTGGTTTGTTTTGACAGGGCAAAAGTATTGCCATGGTTACGTGGAACACAAATGTGGCTTCCTGTTGCAGAATGCAGCGCTTCCGGCAATTGTCGCTCCGAGAAACTCCACGTCTTATGGGGGCGCTGACAATTCACCAAATCATGTTTTATAACCTAATTTAGACTGAATTGGTAAACAAAACCGCTCTTTTCCCTGCTGCCATACTTGGTCAGTCATCATGAAAATGGTCCAACACCCAAAATGCATTAACCTCCCACCACTACCTCCAGCACCCCTACCTCACTCTGCCTGGCTCTCTGACATGTCCCTCTACGTTGGTATCCCGCGACAACATTCCCAAAGCAAGAAGAAGGAATTCCAGCCATTCTTTCGCTGTAGGCTAATGTTCCCAAATTAGGCCAACTTCCCCTAATGTAAGAACAGTATTCTCGCGCCCTCTCTGACCCCCGCTCCGTGCATGCAATACATTTTTCCAGCATGTCGTGAGACTGGGTGAAGTTTATTTGTGGATTTGTGGTTTATCAGGCCCGGCCTCTTCCTCCTAAAATACCCTACTGATTGGTCAAATACTTGACATCCTTTTAAGAAAGAAAGAATGATGGGCTGAATTGTTTTCATTAGCTCGTACGGTTGGACAATCACAAATGTCTTCCCCAGAGAGACCAGAGAGTCGGAGGATCCTAAATCAGGAAACAAGAGGGCTGAGCTAATTGATTGAGCATCCGCTTAAATTTTACTACAGCTATTCAGGCTCATATTTGGGCATGCAGTGTATTTATCATTCTTGTCATTCCAGTTACTTTGCGTCGCACAAACATGCAGACAAATGAATCTGGGATAATTGACTCCCATGCTAAAATTCATGCTGCGCAAATATTTGTTAGATTTGAAGAATTGTTGATCTACTGTTGCCTGGTAATATAATATTGTTTATTCATATTCGTAGTCAACAATTCAAATGAACAAAATCGACTTTAATACAAGATTCTGGGCTAGTAGATGACTTACAAAGTGAGTGTTCTAAACACACATTAGTCATTCTGCAAAATAGGCCTTATGTAAATCATTACTCTGCACTAATATAGTGTCGTTAAGTACCCTTTGTATTAAGCTCTCCAGGGCTAATTCATTTTAATCCCTCTGTTCTTTTTTTCAAGATTAAATTACTAATTGCGTGGAATTTGTGGATTTATCCGGTCTTGGCTGTTCTGTTTAGCAGCAACATGTAAGCAATTCAGTAGAGTACCCCCCATCCCCCCTCCCTCCTTCCTCCTGTCTCACTTCATACTGGCGCTCACATTTATAAATGAGTTTGGTGAAGGGGCAAGCCATGAAAGATTATTTCCTATTTCATGTTGAACGAAAGAAATTCTTTCTGGCCACTTTGTCCTCTGCAGACCCAATTTGGAAATGAGAATGTTTGTGCTGTTTCCGCTAATGTGTTTGTGCAGCGCTTACCCCGAGCGTGCTCCGTGGATGGAATTCATTCATTCAAGTGCCGCTCTCTCTCTCTCTCTCTCTCTCTCTCTCTCTCTCTCTCTCTCTCTCTCTCTCCGAGGCCCAGCTGGTCTCAGGGACCGCCGTGCAAACTCAATGGACTATTTTCAGAATCACGGAATGGGAGAAGGAGAGAGATTTTTCTGTTGTTGTTGTTGTCCTTGCCGCAGAGCTATTTTAGGTCAAGCGGACGCAACCCACAGACAGTTGTATGGGTGACAGTTCCCACACTCGTTCTCTGTGTGTGTGTGTGTGTGTGTTCTTAGACAGAGTAGCATTAAAAGCCTCCCTATAGGCCGAGTCTCGGGTCGCACGTACCAGTCACTGTGTGTTTATGTGACTTGGGCTGTGTATCGTCACTGAGCAACAGTGTGTTGTGGACCCTTTTGTAATGATAGTGATGTTAAAGTTGAACTGTATCAGGACAGTGTCTACAATGACAACATCTATTTTCTTGGGGCTCAACTTGGGACTTTATCTGGCTTTCCAGACGTGCACACTGTTATATATTCTATTAAATATTAAAAAGACAACACACAAGTCTTGTTATTTTTCGTGTCCTTTTTGGTGAAGCTTGTCCCCTAACCTTGCAGTATTCAATCCTAAATTCTCCTTTTGAAGTAGCACTGTGTACAATGCTTAGTTTAGTCTGTCATTAAATGTTAATTCACTCCCCCCCCAGTCAAGTCAATCAACCTCTGAGCCTAAGCAGGGGGTCAGACTATCAGATTAATGATCAGAGCTGGGCATGTATTTATGATTGTTCATTAAGTGAAATTATAAATAATACATCTAATTGTCCGCTGGATGGATATAATGCAAGCCTCTAACCCTGGCAGTGTTCAAACCCTGATCCACCAGTTGAGCAGCACAAGACCCGACGATCATTTAACCTCAGCTTGTGGAACGCTTGAGATTGAGGAGGACACATCAATTTCACGTTTGATTTCCTTCCTCATTGAATGTCGGACAGGAACAGAACAGTCCACATGTTACACGGTGCTCCTTCAAATTGAAAGAGGGTGGGGGGGGGGTCGATGCTGTCTACCTAAATGTGAACACTATGGGTTCCTAATGCTGCTCTGTCCTTCCAGGGGGGCCCGCCTCCCAAGCCGGCCCGTCGGCAGGGCGGCTGGGCCGAGGAGAGCTCCGGATCAGGCTCTGTCAAGTGAGTACCCGTCTGTTTCTCTCACCACCCCACCCCCCCTCACTTGTACCCATGTTTGTCAGGCAAAACACAGGCAAAAAAAAGGCAGGGAGCCGTGGCCGTTATGGTGGTGTTATACGTTATTATTAATGAACCCTCATGCCGTTGCCGTCCGATGAGCTTATTTTTCAGCACGTATTCAGTGGCGGTGGCGAATCAACAAGGTTAGAGGGAGCCCGTGCAAGCGGGGACCGCCCGTCATTCGTCTTCATCTGAGCGGCGGGCCGGTAATTGACATGGTTAATGCATCAGCCACAGGAGGGCAGTGTTAGGCAGCGTGCTACTTCATCACCGGGGCCCCGAGCCACTTAATCACCTCCCGTACCGCCGCCGTCCGCTCTCCTGCGCTCCTGCTCCATGCAGGAGAGGAGCGCCTTCAGCCTTCTCACGATATATACAGATGGAGAGCGTTTTCTGGATTTGCATAACAAATATCGGGAGTGGTTGACTCAAACTCACTTGGGTTTTTGTTTTTTTTAGCTGAAGCTGAAAATGATTAAATAGCATGTGGAGGGGACTACAGCTACTGTTGTTTTCTGTACTCCACTGCTCTCTGCGTGGTGTACACCTTCTCTCCCAGGTCCTCCCAAACCTCATTAAGGGCCGGAGCCTCTGCGGTGTTCTGCATAAAACCATTGATAGGAACGGTGCACTTTTGTGTAGAGAGAGACGGATGGAGATGTGGACAGAGATAGATATCTGGAGAGAGATAGAGAGAGAGAGAGAGAGAGAGAGAGAGAGAGAATCAACTCAATAGGTCTTTGTTTCTAACTAGGGAAGGTCAGCGCGTGGCTTCACCCTAAGCTTGTCACACCCCCACCCCTGACTTGATTCCTCGACTCGGGCAGATTGAAGTACAGGAGGTGTTAAACAATGTGTTGTTTTTTGTGTCTTTCAATCCACGCATTGATCCTCTGTAAAACAAAGTAAGTAATGGCCCCCCCCGGAACCGGCAAGGTCTCCTCTCCTCAATGTCACCCCCCCCCCCCCACCACCTCGTGCTCAATCACGCCAGCCCTCCGTCCCCCTAATCCCGGGCACAGAAATCCCCGGATTTGTCTATCTATCACGCCTAATTGACACTAAATGATCCGTCGGTTTATTGATGAACCTTTGAAGCCGGCGTGTCACAATATATTTTATCCCTAACAACTTTTCCTTTTTTCCGTTCCCCCAGACAGTTTCGGCCGTGTCTATCGCTCTGTCCGTACATGAGTCTTAATCAAGGCGGCGGTAATGTGCCTTTAAGTGCCGTCACCCCCCGCCCCCCGGCCAGGACACCCCGTCCAAGGGCAGCGGCAGGCGCGCTCCCGGAGCCCTTGTGGGCCCCACTGGGACGCTATTAGCACATGAACGGCCCCGCGGTTCTAGGCTTAGGTGAGGACACGCCAGGAGAGAGGATTATCGGGATGGGATTGTGTGTGACTCTTTAGTTTTCTTTTGTTTCGGAGTAACATCACCCGCCTGCTTTATAGCGTTTTTGATGCTTTTTGTCGAGCTCAAAATTCAAAATTCTCTTGCCGATGCTATGTCCCTAAATGCTCTTTATAGAACCATGTTTTAAAGTTCTGTATTTGAAACCACTACCTCCAAATTATGGTTTATAATGAAACACCTCAATGTTTCGGTAATGTTTCTTGCATTTTCCCACTGCTTCTTTATGAAGTATGTATCACAATGTTAAAAAGCCATGTTCACGACAGTTTGCCTCCAGAACCAGTAGGGGGCACTAGCTAACCAGGAGAACAGGCAGCAGTGGCTCACAACGTTAAAAATAAATAAATATAAGAATTAGAAAGTGCTTGGGTGTTGACCTGACAACCACACACACCAATAAACAGTTAATTAAAGCTTATTATGATTTTAATTGCTACATTTCCAGTACTACTTAACGCTATTTAGATGAACCGTTGGGTGCGGCCTTGTTGATTTTTTTTATTTTTGTACTTTTATTTAAATTAATTGATCTGGGAAATTTCTCAGTGCTTTTGGGGAACTCTTGCTTGATTTAACAAAACAAACAAACAAACCAAAAAAAACCAAAGATGTGGTTTTCTAAGGAATAATAATAAGGTGGACTTATCTCAGTGTTTTTACATTTTTGGCTTTTAGTATCCTGGAAATGATTTTTTCTTTTACATTTAAGGCAATAAGAATAATACATTCATTACAATTTTTGTTAATGTTTCTCTGTATGTTTTGTGAATTCATTGTAATCATAAATATTCCTCAGGTCTTCCAGAAGGCCAGCGGTGGAGGACCAAGAGGAGTAAGTATCTGCTCTGTACTTCATCATCATCATCTTCATCCTGGAGAAACGCTGATTGAATGAAAATGGGGGGGGGGGGGGGAAATCGACTTCCCGCGCGGGGATAAAAAAATAATTACTTAATTTCGGTGTTTCTTTGTTTGTCTATTTCCCCCGTCTCTGTAAAGTGCAAATTGGTGGTGGGGGCGGAGGGTGGGGCAGTACTTTAAAAATTGTCCTTGGTTACAAACTAATCCGCGCCTTCCAAGAACAATCACTTAACATGATTAAAAAAAAGCCAACACAACAACAGCAGAACCGTGACTGACTTGTCACCACTTTCATTGCGGTTGGGCGCCAACTTCTCCTTTTTTTATTCTGTTGTTGTTTTCGGTTTTTTTCTCTCCGTTATCCTCCAACCCCCCACCCCGCCCCCCTGCTGTCATTTGGGCGACTGGAGTACATATCTCTATAAGTAGGGTGGGGTGGGGGGCAGTAGAGGACGTGGCGGTCTTGTGTGTGTTGTAGACAAAGCACTCATTGGAGACCCAACTTTATTGCTGCCGTCCCTCTCCCTCTGCGTATATAAAAGTCCCTCAGATGTGTCCTCCCTTGTCCTGGCGTCACGATCCCGCATCATTACCTCTAGCATCATTACCTCTACCTGGACTCCCTACACTACTACAGCTAGCTTTGGTTTTAGTTCAATACATTATCCTTGCTCTGGTCTCGAATAAGCCAAGGTGATGACTAAATGGAGCCTCATCCCACCTGTCACACACACGGGAGAGAGGAGACAAAACAGGCCAATCACAGCGGCAGCCCGATCCGATCGGAGCGGGTTACCGTGGCGACGCTGATCTCTTTGCCTGTTCGTGGGCAGACCTTTTTTAAAAATCTTTTTGTTCAATTGTTTAATTCACGCACGGCTTTTTTTACCTGCTTCCTGTTTCCACAGCCGCCGCCTGCAACCGCAGACCCCCCACGCCTCGGACGACGAGGGAGGTGAGAGCCCGCCACACACGTTCCTCCGCTGGGGAGGGGGGGGGGGGGCGGAGGAGGAGGAGAGAGGAGCCTCTGGTCCCCTCCAGGGTCCTGCTTTAGTCTGCTGGGAGCCCAGCTGATTGGAGCAGGCGCTCATATCACTGCTTCCTGTCTCTGTTCAGAACATGTAGATCCACCTGGTAGAAGTTGTTGTTATATAAATGTTTATGTGCATAGATTATTTATTAGGTCTTCATTAAGAATCACAGGTTAATACCCTATGAGCATGGGCGGAACAAAGGAAGATGTCAGTGCATTTAGATTGGATTTGTTTGTGTTTTCGACCAGAGTGAAGACTACAACACAAGTCCACAGAAAACCTGCTAGTATTTAAGCAATATTTATTGCCACACACACATCGAACCCCCCCCCCCCCGCGTGCTTTTTTCAACCTCGACATTGACACAGTGACCACCAACCGCACACACACACACGCACGCTTATACACACGCACATACACACATGCACATTTACACACGCTACCGCCGCTCTCGTGGTGTCACCTCAGGGCCCGACTCTCCACACCACAAACAATGTGATGATGAGGAGGAGGAGGAGGAGGAGGAGGAGGAGGGGAGTGGGGGGTGGGGGGGGGGGGGTGGTTTCAACACAGCGTTGCTGGGGATAATTGTTCTGTTCTCTGGCCAGCAGCGGCAGGGGAAATAATAGTCGAAATACGGGGTGCACTTGCTGCAGCCCGGTTAAAGTGGAAAACAGCCACAGTATATACATATGATCTGCAGCCCTGCGGTACATACACAATGTACTGTACTATATTACCAGGACATTTAACAGCAATCGTCAGAGATGTGCATTAGAATCTCAAAATGTACAGTACATTTGAAGGTACGTGATGACACGGTAATATTCTGTAATGGTCCTTGGCTGCAGGTCTAAAATTACCAGAAGCAATTCAATATGTGGCCAAATGAATTCAATGTATATGTCAGTGTGTTTAGTGTACGTTTATGTTTAATATAAATAAATGTAAGGGAAAAAATATGGGTGCAACAAAAAATTGAAGTAAAAGGTGTCCAGCTTTTACTGAATTTTTTTATACATATTTCATGTTTTACTTAAAGTGAAATACTCTTGTCAAAATCTGAATGATGCATTATGATCGGCGCTTTGTCCCCTCTTTGTTAATAATAATAATAATAATAATAATAATAGTACTATATATATAATTATAAAATCCTGGTGGTGAAAGCGGTGTGGTGCGCGGCGGGTTGAAAGGGCCATTTTACCGGCGTGGCCCGGCCCTCGCACAGTCACCGCCGCCGGGGAGATTATTACTCTGCGGAGGGAGACCTCTTAATACGGACCTGGAGGCAGGGGGCAGTGGAAATTACAGTGCTGAGGGTTAGTGAGATAGCCCCTGCCATCTTGATTGTGTCCCCTACCCTTATCCCTTATGTCCACCGGCAACAAGCGGGGGGAGAGAGAGAGAGAGAGAGAGAGAGAGAGAGAGAGAGAGAGAGAGAGAGAGAGAGAGAGAGAGAGAGAGAGAGAGAGAGAGAGAGAGAGAGAGAGAGAGAGAGAGAGAGAGAGAGAGAGAGAGAGAGAGAGAGAGAGAGAGAGAGAGAGAGAGGCATGCCCCATCCCCCCCCCGCTTCCATCTCACCATCGGCTGGCCCCTCAGCCTCTGCTTCCCCTGTCACTTAAAATAGCCGCGCTATCACAAACACACTCATCTGTTTCATGTCTCTCCCTCTTTCTTTCTCTTTCTTTCTTTCTCTTTTTTTTCCACCTCTTCCCTCCTCCTCCTCCTCCTCCTCCTCCTCATCGAGGATCTGTTGCATATCGTCCCATAAGGCTTCCAATTGGATTCGGTGACCAGGCGATCTTTGACAAACACCCTGCACCCGCCCACCCACCCACACTCCCTCCCACCCACCCCCAATCCCCCTACTTGCTTGGATTACAGGGGCCCCGGTGATGTGGAAGCCCCCCCCCCCCCACCCACTCTTGTGCTGAACAGAGAAAAAAAAAAAAAGAAGCTAAAAGTGGCTGACTGGCGCAGAGTGGCCGGCCAGCGCCAGGAATGATTCTACATCCTATAGCAAATTATCCCCTTTTGATATTTACATGCTTGGGCGGAGGAGGAGGAGGAGGAGGGGGGGGCGGAGCA
Source organism: Coryphaenoides rupestris (assembly GCA_002895965.2). Taxonomy (NCBI): domain Eukaryota; kingdom Metazoa; phylum Chordata; class Actinopteri; order Gadiformes; family Macrouridae; genus Coryphaenoides; species Coryphaenoides rupestris. The sequence goes on along the minus strand of PIJE02001235.1, from coordinate 78,463 downwards.
CCGGTCGTGCAACAAGGACACGCCTGGGCTCCCTCCCGCTCCACCGCCGCGAGACAAAGCAACCTTGATAGAGGCCCGGTCTCTCTCTCTCTCTCTCTCTCTCTCTCTCTCTCTCTCTCTCTCTCTCTCTCTCTCTCTCGCTCTCTTCTGATCAAGTTGCCCTTTGGAATAAGAAGAAAGAGAAAAAAACACACACACACACACACAACCGGCTTGTTTTGCGTCAGACCGCTGAAGCCCCCCCCCCGCCCCGTTGACCTCTGGGTAATAGGTTGGATTTGAAGCCTATTTAAAAAAATAATAACTTAATAAAACAGTTTGCATATAGACAGCGGTGTTGCATTCGCCGCTTAACATTGAACTCTGATAGAATTGTGTTGATGGTGCATTATTGGCCAGAATGGGCTCGGCGGGGGGGCGTGGGGGTGAGGTGGAGGTAGACAAGCTATTTGCAGGGGGGGGGGGAGGGCAGGGCGATGGACGCTGAGGCTTTTTGATGTCATTGCACTAAGACCATTAAATTTGATTGGGGGTCCGGGGGGGCCGGATTCTGCTGAACATGCTGCTTTGTAAATGAGAGGACAAAGTGTCACGGGGGGCCTCATGAATATGAAATACCCGCCGTTGCCCGCATTTATTTGGATATCAGAAACACAGATGAATCTTGTCAGCGGCTAAACGAGCGTGGCATTTTTAATTTTGGTAAATTAGAAAAGGAGGGAGGAGGGGGGAGGGTGGAAATAAATAAGTTTTAGGACAGAGGATGAAGCTTTGTGTGTAATTAGAGGACAGCTGATGGCTTTCAACTAGTTGCTCTTCACAAACTGATGATCCGTGGGCTCAAACATCCCCCACCATGACATATTTTTCCCTTTTTTTGTGTGTGTGCGTGTGTGTGTGTGGATAGATTGACCAAGCATAGGCGACGCAAGTGAAAGCATTTCTCCTAAACTAACTGCGGCGCATTTTGAAGGAATGGCAGACATCAGACACCCCCCCCCCACACACACACACACACACCACCACCACCACCACCCTTCCCACCCTTCCCAACCCCTCCATCACCTCCATTTAGCAGCACTATTGACTTTCCCCCCGGGCCAGAGCACTGTGTTCAGAGATTACTGACAACCCTCCCCCCCGGAGCTCTCTCTCCCTTTCTCTCCCTCTCTCCCTCTCCCTCTCTCCTTTTTCTCACAAGTTTTTCTTCCCCCTTTCCTGTCATTTTCCTCCTCCTATCTATTTATCTCTCTCCTAACGCTCTCTCTCTCTCTCTCTCTCTCTCTCTCTCTCTCTCTCTCCTCTCTCTCTCTCTGGGCTCTCAGCTGGGTTTCAGGTTGTATTTTCCTACAGCAGGAGCTGTGTCGGTGTTTTATATCAATGACTCACGTCGTCAAGCCACGTGGAACGGCAGTCGGATTGTTTAAGCGGAATGAAGACATCGATGACCTTTTTATAGTTTTTTTTTTATTCCTTTAATGAACCTCTAGCGCTTATTCAAGTGTAGAGGTAATTAGTGAGTAATGTTATTACTCACATGAAACCCACGCAGAGATGCTAAACACGTGAGCCCATTGTACCTCCGTACCTGTTCGTTATCCTAAATGTAGCTCATCCCCCGATATCCCTTTCATGTGTATTTTATTCTCCGCCCAAATCACCAAAAAACACCAAAGTTTTCCCCTCCCTTCTTGGATGGCGGCTCCATCCTCTCCTCCTCCTCCTCCTCCTCTCCTGTCCTGTTGCGTTTGGCCAATTAAAGCGGGACCCCACTGTTTGAGCCGTGGGCCGGCTGCACCAGGCACCGCTGCCCCTGCCAGGCGGCGCTGTGACTTCCGACCCCACACAGATGGGCCCGGGAGCGGGGTGCTCCTCCCACGTGAGGGGCTCCGACGTCGGGTCCCTGGTCCCCCCCCCCCACCCCCCCTCACCCCACCTCACCCCCACCCCCGGTCCGAGTGGCAGGGCGGACACGGAGGTCGGCCCCACGCGCCACCACGGGGTTCCTGGGTTGTGGTGATGGTGGTGCTGATGGTGGTGGTGGTACTGACAGGGCCCAAATGCCCATGTAGCAGGGGGGAGGAAGGCTGGTGCTTTTCTGGGGGGAGCCCCATGCATGCATGGCCGATGCCCACCCCCATCCAACCCCCCCCCCTCCATCGCAGCGGGAGGAGCTGCCGGCCCTGCCTCCTGAATATTCATGGCCGCATGGCCGTGAATATTCAGGGCAGCAGCAACCGCTTATGAGGGTGTAGTGAGATTGGAGTGGAGCAGGAGGAAATGCAGTGCCAGATTCTGTCCACACACACACACACACACACACACACACACACACACACACACACACACACACACACACTTACACAAGCTCAGGCAAATGCCCACCTTCCACCAGGTCTCTGCAGCTTTTATTTTATTCTTCTTGTCGTCTCAGGGTGGCCATCTTAACATGCTCCCCTGTGCTCCCGTTTGCAGACATCCCTGTGATTCCAGACCTCGATGAAGTCCAAGAGGAGGACCTCACCATGCAGGTGGCCGCTCCGCCCAGGTATACACCATGACTGTGACCTTTCACAAACCTTTGATTTAACACACACACACACACACACACACACCTTCAGTTAAGTGTCCCTCGTCACCAGACCCCCCCACCGGCACCCCACTGGGAAACATCGCCTTTTCTTCCTGATGAGACGCTGAGAGGTTCAAGAGATTTCACCGCCGCACTTATCTTGGCGTTTCCCCTGTCCCCGTGACACAGAAATAACAGTACGGGCCATGATTTATGAAACATGGGGGAAGAGCGGGGGGAACCTTTATGAACCCGGGGGTCCCTGTTTGATTTACAGGCCACCGAGAGTCCGTGTTAGACCCGTGTTGGCCTACGTTAGGGGGGGACTATGACAGCGGCAGGAGGTTATTAGAGCCGGTGTGCGCGCTTCCGTGCCAGATAATATCCACATTGAACTCATTGCGGGGGCAATGTAGCGTGTAATATGCAGTAAGTAGGACTGGCATGCGCCGCTAGGCCCCGCGACGCGCGCCCGGGGCCCCTCCGCCGCAACGCCGGGGGCCCGCCCTCCTTTCATTTCCAAGGCACGGCTAAGCAGCTGGGTTTCAATTTGCGGCGATTACCTCTTGGCACTGCTCAGCGCGCTCATTCTCTGTCTCTTTCTCTGTCTCTCTCTCTATCTATCTACCTATCTATCTATCTCTATCTATTCGTGGTCCTCAGCTCGTATTTTATTTGAAGGGGCCTCTTGAAGGAACTTGGTCTAAACCAGTGCTTATTAGCTGGTTAGCGGGAGTGGTTCGGGAGGTTGGATTCCCCAAGATGCCCAGAGATCCTTGAGCAAGATGCCTTAAGCCCTTCCCTGCTCCCTAATGACCTGTGTCTGAAGTTGGAATAGTCCATCGTCTGAAGTCTTGCTGTTGATAACCCGTTAATACCTCTTTCTCAACATCCATCTGTCTCTGTCCTCTGTCCTCCCCCTCCCACCCTCCCTCCCGCTCTCCCTCCCTCTCTCCCTCCCTCCTTCCCTCCCTCCTTACTTCCCTCCCTCCACCGGCCAGTATTCAGGTGAACCGGGTGATGACGTACAGGGATCTGGATGATGACCTCAAGCACTATTCTGCCTTCCAGACCTTGGTGAGTCCACTTCACTTGTTTACACTTTTGATACTTTTTTCCTTGTGTCTCGCCGGTCTACCTTGTGAAGGTGATCCCCCACCCCCCCCCACCCCCTTCACTCCCAGTGTGGGACCTCCTGTTTGTGCGAGAAAGAGGCCCACACACACACAAAAAAAACACAGCGATGCACTTTGTTATTCCTCCTTCAGGACGGGGAGATCGACTTGAAGCTCCTCACCAAGGTGCTGGCACCGGAGCAGGAGGTGCGCGAGGTGAGTAGGGGGCTGCTGCTGGGGTGGGTGGGGTGGGTGGGGTGGATGTGGGGGTGGCGGGGGGGGGGTGGCGGTCGGGTTCTTCAGTAAATATAGCCCCTGAGCGGCCCCCCAAGGAGGGAGGCCGTCCAGCTGTTTGCGGAGCACCGCGGGGACTTGGCTTGCACCGTCTCCCAGGTAATCAAGATTTATGATGTGTACATTAACACCCTCTGCTCTCCTTCTGCCCCACTCCTTTCCCCTCTCTCCCCTCTCTCTCTCTCTGGCTCTCTCCCTCTCTCTCTTGCTCTCTCTCTCTTTCTCTCTCTCTATCTCTCCATCCTTTTCACTCCATCGCTCTCCGCATCACCCCTCCTCGCGCTGTCGGTTCCTATGTCTCACTTGTTCTCTCTTATTCTCTCCTTCTCTCTCTCTTTGTCTCGCTCTCTTTCTCCCTGTGTCTCTCCATGTCTGTCTCTCTCTCTTCCTGTCTCTCTCATTTTCTCTCTGTCTCGCTATTTGTCATTCTGTTCTCTCTCTTCATCTCCTGTCTCTATGTGTTTTGTCATCTCATCTCTCTCTTTCTCTCTCTCTCTCTCTCTCTCTGTCTATGTCTCTCTCTCTCTTTCTCCCCCCCCTCTCACTCTACCTGTATCTCTCTCTATGTCTCTGTCTATGGCTCTCCCTCTCTCTGTCTGTCTCCCTCTCCCTGTCTCTCTCTCTCTGTGTGGTGTGTATCCAGGAGGATGTGGGGTGGGACTGGGATCATCTGTTTACGGAGGTGTCCTCAGAGCTGCTGACGGAATGGGATCAAGGAGAGAGCGAGGAGCAGGGGGCGCTGCCCGTGGTGACGTGAGGAGGTGCAGCAGGAGCAGGAGCAGGAGGAGGAGGTGCACCCGGACCTCCTCTGAGGAGCAGGAGGCCACGGCCCGCAGACGGGCGGAGGGGAGCTTCCAACTTTGGTTAAATCTATTTCTTTCTCATCCTGAATTTGTATATTTTGTAAAATATCTACTGTTATATAAATAAAGCTTTAAAAATATTGTGTTGCGTTGCTGTTGCTCTTTATTTCAGTGCTTTTTGAAGCAGTTCTGCTTTTTCGTGAAACATTTAACAGTTGTAATTTTTGTGCCCAAGTTAGAAAAGTGAGTTTTTTTAAAAAGGCCAATCCAAAAGAGCTGGCACAGATAAAACTAAACGGGAAACCGTCCTGTACCGCCGGCATTATCAACACCCTCATACAAGTCCAAGGTTGATAATGAGCTAAGCTGAAATCCAGTTAATTGTGTTCAAATTAACATTCCTCATCAAGGCCTACAACCTTATTGTTATTGACTGTGCCATTGACTTTATCTTTCAGCACTTCGATAGGAGCGTCACCTTCTTCACTATTATCTCAAAAGCATTGAACACACTTCTTATTGACACCAAGAGGGGGGATTAGCATACATTATACATTTGACTGGATAAGGAGGTATGGATCTAAGTCTCTGGTCCAAGATGGCCTCTGGTGTCAGCCGCGCCTGCTGTTCAAAGTTAAAGTGCAACAAATTCCCTATAAACTATGTTAAATCACTTCACGTAGCCGCCACCCCCCCGCCGCCACCGACTGGGCCTGAGTATCGACGTGTCCAACACACACACACACCATACACCACACCACACACACCACACACCACACACACACACACACACACACACACACACACACACACACACACACACACACACACACACACACACACACACACACACGCGCGCTGTGTTTAGTTATCTCCTTTCATGTCTGCTTGTGCTGGTGAGCGCTTGCTTTGTAACACGCGGCTACAACATATCAGCATTCACTATTGTCTGGGGTTCATGCGTGCGAATATCAATGTCGGGGCGACGGCTATTAGGGAAACAGGTGTAACATTTACAGACAGTGATTAGGTTTATTTCCAGGGCCGGGAGGATGGGTCTCATGACATTTGGCGTGGGGGCGGCGGGGATACACACATCAGAGTCCTCAAGGACGCGCCACCTTGTGTGTGTAGAACAGCCCGAGTAGAGAGGCCATCACAAATAGATCTTGATTTCCTTTTCGTTTTGTTAGGCCTGGAATTAACTTAATGGAACGTAATGCCCCAGCACAAGCCACGCCGCTGCCGCTGTCGCTGGGCCGCCAAGTGATCGTCGTTTCGAGTGTGGCGGAGAATATTCAAACCTGCGGGCCCGGTCTCTGGTGTCGTTAGCGGATCTTTGTTTGTCTCCCCGACGCCGCTCGCCCAGACAGGCACTTTGCTTTTTTCCCCCTCTCTCTCTCTCTCTCTCTCTGTCTCTCTCTCTTTCTCTTTTTTTTCTTTTTTTCACCCGTCTTCCGCGATTGGCTTATTTAGCCGGCCTTAATGAATTCTGCCCATATGCCCCGAGCAGCTGCCGTGCTGCCCCTTCCTCCCGCCCCCGCCGAGCTGTGAAGTGCCCATCCATGTAGAGACAACCTCTAGCTGTCTCTCCGGAGAGGCCTGGCCCTGCCACTCCTTCGCCTGGCAGCCGGCCCGGGGCCCGGGGCCCGGCCCGCCGTCTGAGCCACCGGCCGCGCTGCCCGTGTCGGGGCCGAGGACGCTAGATTAAGGCCCCGGCCGGCGCGGGGTTGTGGCCGGCCCTCAGATCATTGGCCGCGGCGACGGGCTGGATCATTCATAGAGAGGGAGGATTAGAGAGAGAGAGAAAATGAGAGAGCGAGAGAGAGAGAGAGAGAGAGAGAGAGAGAGAGAGAGAGAGAGGGGGGGGGGAGGGATCCAGAGATGCTGTCTGGCATGTGCCTGCTTCCAGCTTCTCAAAGTGACCTCTCTCTCTTTCCCTCCCTCCCTCCCTCCCTCCCCCCACTCTCTGTATCTCTCCCGCTCTGCCTCTCTTCTGCGGCTGGCGTGGTCATCCATCCATCCATATCTCAGCGTATATATCCTCCCTGATCCCAGAGCAAAGCTCCCCCTCCCCCGACAACGGTGAACTTAATCACGGCCAGAGCCAACTGCGACATATGTATTCTGGTGACAAAAAGACTTATCTTGATCGGATCTCGCGGGTCGGGAAGTTACGGCGTAGGGTTTCAGGTGAACACGCTGCTACTGAGGGGTTGACTGAGGCCGCATTGATGTGTGTGTGCGTGTCTATGCGTGTGTTGTGTGTGTGTGTGCGTGTCTATGCGTGTGTGCGTGTGTGTCAGATCTAATCATTGTAATAACTGTTTTTGGTTTAAATAAAGGAGGTATTATACGATATGGCCACAGCACACTTGAAGGGAATTATGGCATTCGAGTGGAATATGATATTACTGCTTAAATACACTAATGACAAGAGGTTTCCATTACTTATGGCATAAGGCGTCACAGCCTTTATATTTCTCCCAACACCTTATTTACTTTGGGAAAGACGCCGTCTTGTGTGAAAACACCGTATATTTTTGATCTATTTTATGAGCAGCATTTCTGCACGGAAATCCAACTATAAAAGGTGCAGGCCAGTGAGAGCCAGCGGAGCGCGGAGACTTCTCAGGCCGTTGGGCTTAAATGGCAGTTTTTCATCTGCGTTTTATATTCGATCCTCTTGGTCAATGTGACTTTTTTTACTTTGTGGAAAAGAAAAGCGAGTAATACATTTTTAATAAAAAAATGCACCTAAGCCTCTTTAAAAAATATTTTTCCTTCTCCTGCTTCCAAGGGCTTGTCTTAATGTATTTTGATACAGGCCACTAATTGCGAGGATAAAATAGAAATAATATGCTTCCAGCTCTGCCTAATATGCCGTGGCGATGACAGAAGTTTATACATCTTATCTGGTCTCAATATCTGCCTCCCATATGGCCCTAAGAGCAATATGCCACGTGTAATTAAAGCGTTAAGAAAATGGAGAGATGTGGAGATAGCCGGGGTCCGGAGCCCGGGGGCAGGGGGGGCCCCCTCAGACACAGAGTGAGGGGTGAGGACAGACACGGGGAGGCTCCGGGGTGGTGGTGGGGGGGGGGGGGGGGGGGAGGGGGGTCGGGGGGGGAGGGGGGGGTCGGGTGTATATCAGGACCCGGCTCATTCCAGCGAGGGCCCTACAAGACAAGTCCCATCACATGTTCCCTCCTGCGCGCCACAGACCTGGGAGTCATGGGAGTCAGGTGCCACGACGAGGGTGATCAGAAGTTTACGATTGACTGTTACATTCATGAATACAATTTCCCTATCGCTGGTCTCATTTCGCAAATGCTTTCATACAAAGCAATGCCAATTAAGTCCCAGGATTGGGTTTGGCCATCTTGCTCAAAGACTTGTGGGCAGTGCGGGAGTTCGAACCCAGAACCCTTTTGGTCCGGGAGTCGACCACCCACCCCCCCCCACCCTATAACCTGCCTATCATCCTGCATGATAACAGAATGAAACACGACTAAAAATGCATTAGAAGAGCGTAAAATGCATTTGAATTCTCCTGGTAGGAAAAAAATAAAAAAATAAATAAAAGATGTAATGCCCTTTGAAACGAACTTGACAACAAAAAAAAAGGGCCCTGAATGGGTTTAGTCCCGGGTATTGATTGGCCACAAAGACGCCATGATATTTCCAGTATAAAGGAGAGGTCCTCTCCCCGCCGCACACCGAGCTAAGGCAGCCAGATCAATATCATTTTTTGTTGGTTGTATCAAAAGCGCATTTGACTTTGAAGCCACTAGATTAAACAGATGTTTTAGTTTTCATTGAAATACACCCGCGCCAGAGCTAAAGGACCGTGGGGGGCTTCTGGGGGGTGGAGGCGGTGGGTGGAGGCGGTGGTGGGGGGGTGGCTGAAGGGCGGTGTACCCCTCACCCGCATAGCATAGCATAGCATAGCATAGCATAGCATAGCATAGGGCGGAAATGCTCAAAGTCGTATATTTAAGAACACACCCCAAAAAAGTTGACTGGCTAAAACAAGGGGCTATTGAGTGGCTATTGTTTTTTTTTTCTTCTTCTTTCTTCTTCTTCTCACCTCTCTTATTTTGTTAAAATTCCACAGCGCTAAGTAATGTTTCGTTGTGGAGTGTGTGTGTATGTGTCAGTGCGTGTGTGTGTGTGTGTGTGGGTGTGTGTGTGTGTGTGTGTGTGTGTGTGTGTGTGTTTACCCCAGGTGGGCTAGGACATGAATAGAGCTGGACGGTGGCAGCTCGGAATGCCCCTGGGCATCTCACGGCCGTCATGTTGTCAAAGGACGGAGCAGAGAGCGGGTGTTGCCGGCCGTGGTGGTGGTGGCGGTGGTGGCGGTGGTGGTAGCGGTGGTGGCGGTGGTGGTGATGGTGGTGGTGGTGGCAGTTGGCTGGCATTGTTAGGGTTTTAATTTTGGAGTGGGTTGTTCTTTCCAAGTGAACGTTTCCGTAAGTGGTCCCCCCCTCTAAAAAAAAATCACAATCACAATACATCAGACCACCCCTTCCGTTCCGGTCTGTTCCGGTATGTTTGTGTGCTACCTACTAGAGGTGTGGTGAAGGAGAGCTGAGGAAGAGGAGGAGGAGGAGGATGAGGAGGAGGAGGAGGAGGAGGAGGAGGAGGAGGGCAGGCCAACATGAAATACAGTCACTCTCCACATTTGTCATGTATTTTATTATTTCCTCTCCTCACCTCTCAGTCCCCCCAACCCCCCCCCCCCCACCTACCACCCTTCATTTTTCACATGACTGCTTTTCTTATCATTGTGGGCCCTCTCTCTCTCTCTCTCTCCGCTGGCCCACCAGTGACTTAAAGGCAATAAAACACCAAACATTCTGTAAAACACGGGGGCCCCCGCCCCCCTTCCCCCCCCACCCCACCCACTCGCTCTCTCTCCCGCCGACCGGCCGAGCCATCCCCCCGCCACGACGCCTCGACGGGGGGAAAATTATGATAATAACTCAGCGGTGGCTGGAGTGGCTGTAGAGCACCGCGGTGAGGGGTGGTGGAGGTGGTGGGGGTGGGTGGGTGGGTTGGTGGTGGGTGGAGGGGCAGCAGGGTTCACCAAGGACCCTCCGAGCAAGGGACAGGTCAAGGTGGCCTGTTTGGGGCCGTGCTGCCTCCACCCCCCACCCCCGCCCCAACCTCCCCACCTCCAACACCATAAACTCCCCCCACGTGTCAGAGAATGCTGGCAGCAGCAGAAGCGGCTTGAAAAAATAAATAAATAAATAACTCTCTATATATATACTTATGGTATATACCACAATTACAAAGACCCCTTTGTCTTGTTGGCCGGTGGCTAGAGTGGATAAGACCTGCAGGGGGCCCTTGGGGCCCTGGCTGGTCCCTGGCTGTGAAGAGCTGGGCCCGGCCGGGGGGAGCCGCCCACCCCCTGGGGAGGAGGAGGAGGCAGGTGGTGGAGGGTCCCCCGTCAGGCTCCCAAAGGGCCCGAAATGGAGCCTCAGTCCTCAGTCTCTAGGGCCATCCACAATACGGTTTTAAGGTTTGTAACAAAGTCAGAAGTAACAACAAAGACAATACAGTCTGCAAATTTGTGTTGTTTTCTGTGTTGTTGTTGTTGTTGTTTGGTGGGGTGTTGTTTGAATGGATGGAGGGTGGACCGGTGAAGGGATGGGAGGGTGGAGGGTGAAGGGGTGAAGGGATGGGGGGATGAAGGGTGAAGGGATGGAGGGATGAAGGGTGAAGGGTGAAGGAGAGGGATGAGTGAAGGATGGGATGGAGGATGAAGGTGAAGGATGAGGGATGGAGGGAATGAAGTGTGAAGGGATGGAGGGATGAAGAGGTGTGAAGGGATGGAGGCGTGAGGGCAGCGGGGAGGGGTGGGGGATGTGGATGTCCCACTACACCTCCATGTGTAGAATGTAGGACTGTTGGACAGGAAGAGAGAGAGAGAAGAGAGAGAGAGAGAGAGATTGAATCCATGTGTTGTGTGTGGATTGTGTCTGTTCTGTGTTGTGTTGTGTGTTTATGTGTTGCGTGGTGTGAGGTGTCGGATGGAAGGGATTAGCAGATCACACCTGTTTCAGCCAGCAGGCCTCCACCGAGCCACTCTCTGCTCAGGCTTCTTCTGGCATCTGTGCTGAAGGGGGGGGGGGGGCAGGCCAGTCAACCCACAACACCACCCACCACCATCACCCTCTCGCCTGTGGAAGCGAGGAGTGCACGTCGAGGCACCCATCTGCCGTGGGGGCTGGCGGTCTCGTCTCGTCTGCCCACCTGGGTGGGGGGGGCGGTGGATGGAGAGGTGGTGAGGTGGTGGTGGTTTGTGGGGGGAGGTGGGCTAGTGGTTGGGGGGTCTCACAGTGGTCGACCACACGGTGTGTGGTGCTGCTGCATCACGCGTCACACGCCCAGTGGCCAGGGCCCCCCCCCATACCCCCCCCCCCCACCCCCCCTGTTAAACAGAGACTAATGGCTGTACACACACAGACACATACACAACATCACGCAACCCCCCCCCCCCCCCCACACACACACACACACATATAAAACATCACACACACATAACCCCCAACCCACACACACCATCACATCACACACACACACACACACACAACACGCGCACACCTAATAATAATCAATAAATAATAATACATTTAATTATATATCGCGCTTTTGGGTACACAAAGTCGCTTCACACACAAAATTTACTCAACGTTATAGACGAAACATTTTAAAACTAAGAGTTTGTGAGATGGAGGGGGAGATGATTGACAGTGTGAAGCGTTTTGAAGAGGTGGTCTGAGAAGCCTGTTTGAAAGGAGGTGAGTTGTGATTGCCGGATGTGGATGGGAGGGTGTTCCAGAGGAAGGTGCCAACTGAGGAAGCCCTGTCGCCCAGGTCCGGCGAGCTTGGTCCTAGGACTGACAAGCAGTTTGTGTCAGCGACTGAGGCGACGGGTAGGGGCGTTGGCGCGGGGAGAGGGAGAGAGGTCGAGGATGGTAGGCTACGAGGCCGGTTGTTGAGGGCTTTGTAGGTGGTGAGTATATTTTTTGAAGTTGATCCTGTTCTTAACTGGGAGCCAGTGGTAAGATTGTGAAACTAAAGATGGTGAGTGAAGAGGCTTCGGTATCGAGAGACAGTGGTGGTTTTGACTTTGGGAAAGGAACAAGGATAACAAGGTTACCGATGACAGCCTGAGATTAAAACCCAGACAAAATGACCTTCCCCTAAAGGGTGTGTGTGTTGTGTGTTGTGTGTGTGTGCGTGGTGTGTGTTGTGGTGGTGTGTGACTCCTGTCCGACGCCAGACTGCACGTGAGCTCGGGTCTCCTGATGTTCAGAGTCCAGCGCATCAGAGAGACAGAAAGGTGTAACGACTCTCCTGTTGGCTGAAACATCACGGCCTCCTCCTCACCCCTTGTGCCCAACTCCACCTTCCACTCATACCCACCCCCAACACCAGATCACTGCTGTTTTAAGCCAAATCAAATTGATCTCGGAGATCATCTCGCTCTCTCACGGAGATAGATGTAGATAGATATGGTAGTGATGGCCCATCACAGCTCCACGAGAGCGCGGTTCGATTCTCAGGCTCGCATGCCCGCCCCGCTCCCCACCTGCAGGGCAAAACTTTTCTTCTTGTGTGTTTTTTTGGCTATTATGCCGTGACATCCGAGACGAATGTAATGCTAGATATAACGGAACCCCCACAAATATATGCGTTTTTGTTTGGTGTGTGTGTTTGTGTTGTGTGTGTGGTGTGTGCGGTGTGGGTGCGTGTGCAAAGACATGGCGCGGCTTTCAGCCCATCCATGACCCTGACTTGAAAAACACACACAAAGGAAAAGAACAAATTCAGATATAGTGAATGAATAACGGCCTGAATAGAACGGATCCGAGGAATGTAACAGAATTCTCGTTGATTTCTCCAGACTCAAAGGACATGATAGAGGCTGGGGGGGTAGGTGGGTAGGTGAGTAGTGGGCAGGGTGGGGGTAGGTGGGGCAGGTGGGTAGCGGTTAGGCTGCTGTGGGGGTTAGCTTCCTGTCCCCTCTGATTCAAGGATCTCTTTGTCTGGATGCGCTGCTTCCGCAGTGATTCCTCCTCCTCTCCTCCTCCCCTCCAATCAAATTACTGTATTTTTAGTATCCACCACGGCAAGATTCCCAATTTCCTGTTATTCTTTACAATTCACCTCAACGTTCCCCAATTTGCATAGTTATATATATAATACATAATATAAATGTTATATGGGGATATAAAATAAAATATACCGTGTGCAGGGGCAGAGGGGTAATGTGACATTGTATGTGATTCCCCTGTAGGAGGGAACTAATAGGAGCGTCACTGGGTACCAGGCATGCCCAGCGGGCCATTGCCAGGGGTCCCTGGAGTGAACTTAGCTTCATCTACAAACTTCGCAATAAATATCCAGCCTATCATTTATTTTTAATTCACTCCTTTCTTTCTTGGAGTGTGACCAGAATAGGATTCTTAATACCTTGTTGTAGGAACAATCGACACCGTCGCTCGCCGCCGCCTTGCCTCGCGTTTGCCGCTGAATATATTCTTCCTTCTGCAGGTGGAATGGTATAAGAGGGGGGCGGAGGGGGGAGGGAGAGTGGGCGGTGAGGGGTTGGGGGGCGGGGAAAAGGGAAAGAAGAAAAAAGAATGGCGGGAGCTGACGGCGCTCAAAACTGTCGACTGGCGGAAAAGTGCGGCGGGGGAGCGTTGTCACCGCGAAACCTCCTTGCCCCTCCTCTCTCCTCGGATACATGAGGGAGGGAGTGGGAGCGATGGAGGAGAGAGGTGGGGGTGTGGGTGGTGGATGTTTATGGGTGGGAGAGAGGGGGGGGGGGGGCGGGGGGTGGTCTTAGGATGGGCTGGCTGGTGGTTGTGGATTAGATGAAGAGGTTGGGTGATTAGTGATTGGTTGATGCTTGGGGTGGTGATTTTATGGTTTGGTGGCTGCTTGGTTGTGGGTGGTGGTGTGATGCTGGTTGTGTTATGGTGGGTGGTTGTGGGGTTAGGAAGGAGGGGTTGTGAAGTGATGTGGTGGATTTGGTTGGTTCTGCGTGGTGAGCCTCGTTTGGTCTTGTGGGATGGTGGAGTTGTGAGAGTGGATTGGCTGGTGGTTGATGCTGGTTGCTCGTGTAGCTCGGGTATTTCAGTAGTTGCATGGCTCTCAGTTGGGTTCGGGACGCAACCTCCCCACCTCCAACACCATAAACTCCCCCCACGTGTCAGAGAATGCTGGCAGCAGCAGAAGCGGCTTGAAAAAATAAATAAATAAATAACTCTATATATATATATATGGTATATACACAACTACAAAGACCCCTTTGTCTTGTGGCCGGTGGCTGGTGATAAGACCTGCAGGGCCTTGGCTGCTGGTCCCTGGCTGTGAAGAGCTGGGCCTGGCCGAGGGAGCCGCCACCCCTGGGGAGGAGGAGGAGGAGGTGGTGAGGGTCCCCCGTCAGGCTCCCAAGGGCCCGAAATGGAGCCTCAGTCTCAGTCTCAGCCATCCACATACGTTTTATTTTTCTCCTGTCAGCGATGTACAAAGTAGAGTACAAACAAGACAATACACTGCATTTTTGTTGTTTTCTGTTGTTGTTGTTGTTGTTGAATGGATGGAGGGTGGACCAGTGAAGGGGTGAAGGGATGGAGGGTGGAGGGTGAAGGGGTGAAGGGATGGAGGGATGAGGGGTGAAGGGATGGAGGGATGAAGGTTGAAGGGATGGAGGGATGGAGGGATGAAGCGTGAAGGGATGGAGGGATGGAGGGATGAAGCGTGAAGGGATGGAGGGATGAAGGGTGAAGGGATGGAGGCGTGAGGGCAGCGGGGGAGGGGGGTGGGGGGGTGCTGGATGTTGTCCCACTACACCTCCATGGTGTGAGAATGTAGTGACTGTGAGGACAGGAAGAGAGAGAGAGAGAGAGAGAGAGAGAGAGAGAGATGATCCATGTGTGTGTGTGTGGGATGGTCTGTCTGTGTGTGTGTGTGTGTTTGTGTATGTGTGCGTGTGTGTGTGTGTCGGATGGGAAGGGGTATGAGATCACACCTGTTTCAGCCCAGCAGGCCTCCACCGAGCCACTCTCTGTCTCAGACTTCTTCTGGCATCTGTGCTAAGGGGGGGGGGGGGGGGGGGGCAGGCCAGTCAACCCCAAACACCACCCACCACCACCACCCTCTCGCCCTGTGGAAGCGGAGGAGTGCACGTCGGAGGCACCCATCTGCCGTGGGGGCTGGCGGTCTCGTCTCGTCTGCCCACCTGGGGGTGGGGGGGGGGCGGTGGAGTTGGAGAGGTGGTGGAGGTGGTGGTGGGGTTTGGGTGGGGATGGGGGGGGTGGGGCTAGGTGGTGGGGGTCTCACAGTGGTCGACCACACGGCTGTGTGTGGTGCTGCTGCATCACGCGTCACACGCCAGTGGCCAGGCCCCCCCCCCATACCCCCCCCCCCCCCCCCCACCCCCCCTGTAAACAGAGACTAATGGCTGTTACACACACAGACACATACACACACACACGCAACCCCACCCCTCCCACACGCCCCCCCCCCCACACACACACACACACACATATAAACATCACACACACATATACAACCACATACAACACACACACACACACACACACACATCACACAAACACACGCACACATAAATAATATAATAATAATAATAATACATTTAATTTATATCGCGCTTTTCTGGGTACACAAAGTCGCTTCACACACAAAATTTTTTACTAAAAGTATGAGACGAAACATTTTAAAACTAGAGTTGGTGAGATGGAGGGGAGGATGATTGACAGGTGAATGCGAGTTTGAAGAGGTGGGTCTTGAGGGCCTGTTTGAAGGAGGGTAGGTTGGGTGATAGCTGGATGTGGATGGGGAGGGTGTTCCAGAGGGAAGGTGCGGCAACTGAGAAGGCCCTGTCGCCCCAGGTCCGGAGCTTGGTCCTAGGGACTGACAAGCAGTTTGTGTCAGCGGACCTGAGGCGACGGGTAGGGGCGTGGCGGGGGAGGAGGAGGTCGGAGAGCTAGGGAGGGGCCAGGTTGTTGAGGGCTTTGTAGGTGGTGAGTAGTATTTTGAAGTTGATCCTGTATTTAACTGGGAGCCAGTGAAGATTGTGAAAACCTAAAAGCTGAGGGTGAGTGGAAGAGGGCTTGGTATCGAGAGACAGTGGGGTTTTGACTTATGAGGAAAAGGGAACAAGGATAACAATGTTTACCGATGACAGCCTGAGATTAAAACCCAGACAAAATTGACACTTTCCCCTAAAGGGTGTGTGTGTGTGTGTGTGTGTGTGTGTGGTGTGTGTGTGTGTGTGTGGTGTGTGTGACTCCTGCCGGACGCCAGACCCTGCAGGGTGAGCTCGGTGTCTCTCTGAAGGTTCAGAGTCCAGCGCATCAGAGAGACAGAGAGGATGTAACGACTCTCCCTGTGTGGCTGTAACATCACAGGCCTCCTCCTCCACCCCCTGTGCCTCCACCTCCACCTCCACTCATACCCACCACCCAAACACAGATTCACTGCTGTTTTAGCCAAATCAAAATGATCTCGGATGATCTCCGCTCTCCACGGAGATAGATAGATAGATAGATATGGAGTGTGGCCCCATGCCGCAGCTACCGAGAGCGCGGGTTCGATTCTCAGCTCGCATGAGCCTCTGAGCAAGACACTTTTCTCTTGGTGTGTTTTTGTGGCTTAAGTGCCGTGACATCCGAAGACGAAGGTAAGCTAATATAACGGGAACCCCCACAAATATATGCGTGTGTTTGTGTTTGTGTGTGTGTGTGTGTGGTGTGTGCGTGTGTGGGTGCGTGTGCAAAGACAGCTGGCGGGGGCTTCAGCCCACCATGACCCTGACTTGAAAAAACACACACAAAGAAAAAGAACAAATTCATGAATTAGTGAATGAATAGACGGCCGCTTGAATAGAACGGATCCGAGGAATTAAAGCAGAATTCTCCGTTGAGTTTCTCCAGACTCAAGGACATGATAGCAGGGTGGGGTAGGGTGGGGTAGGGTGGGGCAGGGTGGGGCTAGGGTGGGGCAGCGTGGGGTAGCGTGGGCTTGTGTGGGGGTTAGCTTCCTGTCCCCTCTGATTCAGGATCTCTTTGGTCTGGATGTCGCTGCCTTCTGCAGGATTCCTCCTTCCTCCTCCTCCTCCTCCTCCAATCAAATTACGTATTTTTAGTATCCACCACGGGCAGAAGATTCCCAATGTCCTGTTATTTCATTTTACATTTCACCTCAACGTCCCCAATGTGTGCATTTAGGTATATATATATAATACATAATATAAATGTATATGGGGATATAAATAAATATACCGTGTGCGGGCAGAGGGGTAATGTGACATTGGATGTGATTCCCCTGTTAGCGGAGGGGAACTATAGAGAGGTCACTGGGCTACCAGGAGCCAGCGGCCCTTGCCAGGGTCCCTGGGAGTGACTTAGCTTCATCTACAAACTCGCAATAAATATCCAGCCATCATTTATTTTAATTCACTCCTTTCTTTTCTTGGAGTGCGGACAGAATAGGATTCTTAACCTTGTTGTAGGACAAGGACACCCGCCGCTCGCCGCCGCCTTGCCTCGCGTTTGCCGCTGAATTATTCTTCCTTCTGCAGGGGGAATGGTATAGAGGGGGGCGGAGGGGGGAGGGGGTGGGGGGTGAGGGGGTTGGGGGGCGGGGGAAAAGGGAAAGAAGAAAAAAGAAATGGCGGGAGTCTGACGGCGCTCAAACTGTCGACTCCGGGGGAAAAGTGCGGCTGGGGGAGCGTTGTCACCGGAAACCCCTGCCCCTCCTCTCTCCTCGGATACGTGAGGGAAGGGGAGTGGGAGGCGATGGGAGGGAGAGAGGGTGGGGGGTGGGTGGGGGTGGTGGAGGGGGGGGGGGGTGGTGGATGGTGGTGGTGGTGGGATGAGAGGTTGGTGATAGTGATGGTGATGCTGGTGGTGATTATGGTGGTGGTGTTGGTTGTGGGTGGTGGTGATGCTGGTTGTGTTGATGGTGGTGGTGGTGGAGTTAGGAAGAGGGGTTGTGGGTGGTGGTGATGCTGGTTGTGGTGGTGGTATCAGAGTGCTGGCAGTGGGGTTCGGATGAGCGGTTGGTGGTGGTGGTGGTGTGTGGTGGTGTTGGAGTGGTGGGCTGGTGGTGGCGGGAGTTGGTGGTGGGGGGGTGCGGGGGGTGGAGGGGTGGAGGGGTTACAGCCTCCAGAGTGATTTATTTGCCAAATCAGGACACAATGAGTCGATTATGAGTCCTCTAATAAGAGAGAGTGTTTGGGGAGCCGCTAATTGGCCGTGATTGAGTTGCAGTCTGGGAGCCGGGCGAGGAGGGAACCTGCTCTGTGGCTGTCATGCAATCATCAGCTAATCAGAGGTCTGAAATTAAAACGCCGTGGTTAGGAGGGGGGGAGGAGGAGGAGGGGATGGGGGAGGAGGGGGAGAGAGGGTGGTGTTGGGGGTGGAGGAGGTAGGGACCTGCCTTTGCTCTCTGGCTGCCTGAGGAGTCAATCTGGCTGGTGGGTTTATTTGTTTGTGTTTCTGTTCTGGTCTAAGTGGCTGTTTGTTTGTGTGTGTGTGTGTGTGTGTGTGTGTGTCTGTGTGTGTGTGCAGATTTTTTCTTTTAATTCGCCGTTGATTAAAGAAGTGTATTGTGAACACTTTTTTTCTACTTGTGTGTCTGTGTGTGTGTGTGCTGTGTGTGTGTGTGTGTGTGTGTGTGTGTGTGTGTGTGTGTCACAGTCCATACCGGGTGAGTATGTATACAGGCTTGTGTGAGTGGTCATTTGTGCATTTCTTCATGTAAATATGAGTGAAAATATTCCACATTTGTCTTTGTATATAAACAAATACAAATGTCATATCATTATCATTATCTCATCACAATATAGGCCTAATTAAATGTGGTGTAATATATGCCTGTTTGTGATTAACCATTTATTATTATATTATAGATACAAAATATTCAAACACAATATAGATGAGAAGGCAAATGAAACACAAAATATTGTTATTTTTGTTTACAGATATCAATGCACAATAACACATTTCTGAATTATTATTGTCATGATATTATTAATTACTAACTATATTAAAAGAATAATCCAAGTAATGTGCGGTTTGATATGGCTATATCAACAGAAAAGAATGAACCATAGAATTTATATGTACTAAGAATTTGTACGCAGTGTACTCGCTTCCCTCCACTAGGGGGCAGTGTTTATCTGCAATCCATCGCACGGATAAGGAGCCCATGGTTTACTGGTGTCAGGTGCTTTCATGCTCCTGTGCTCCACAAAGAGTTCTGGAGCATCAGGCTCTCATGATATGTTGTTAACTAGAATGCACTACAATTACACCTCTGCTGTAGGGTTATATTATATTATAAGATCGTAGATCGAAGGCTTCTTCTATTAGCCCCGCTGATCTTTAAGTTAACTTTAATAGTGAGAGAACAATAGGTAGCCATGCTTGAAATTTGTTATTTTTTGTAGGCCTGGGTTCTGCTTAATAAATAATAACAAAATCATTTTAATTCTGCCGTCACATCCAAAGTGTAAAACATAATATAATGAATGGCACATCGAGTGCGAAATAGGCCCTAATCAATGCATTTTCTATGAACTAAGTCGTAAAATCTAAAAGAAAATATGGACATGAAAATACTCGATTTTAATTCACCACAAAAAAACCATTGCACATAGGCCTACACTTTTCGACGACTTGCTTTTCAACCCCGAGACTATTATTGCCCAAACATAATTATTTCCTTCTGAAAAAGAAATCAAAAGTTGTATGGGCCTAATTCACTTCAAATTGCCGTTTGATTCCAACGCAGCAAACAGTAATAGAGGAAAGTAAACGATATTGGGCCTCCGTGAGAGAAGTCGAGCAGAGCGGCGTGATTCTGAACGCGCTGGGGGCGTGTCGCGTTTGAGGGGCGGACCTCTCGGGGCGTTTCTTGCTGCTCAAGGGTTTGGTATCCAAACACTTGTAAAAGACTCATAAAACAAAAAACAAACAAATAATAATCATACTTCATTGAATCAACAACGAAAATGAAAATATATGAATATATTTCGGACTATCAACATTTCTCTTTACTTCAGAAAGTGATATTCTCATATTCATCTTCAAAGTGATAAAAAATTGTAGGTTTATTCTTAAATGATATAATAGGTTACAAAAAACATGTATATAACCTTTCATAGCCTATGTACAGGACAACACAATCAAGATCATATCAAATAAGGGTTCAACCTCAGATTTATTTCAATTTGAAATTAATATATTAATATATATATCAATTGTCATTGCTTTATCATCCAAAAGCCTTCAAATCCATCTTATCAAGTCCCCGGTTTAAAAAAATAATAATACATAATGTATGTACTTCTTTCAATCCTTACAGTCTAATTGTAAAACATCCACGGCGAATCATGTCTCACTGTAAGATTTTCTAGTAGCTTTAGGCATAAATGGGATTAATTCCCAAAGAATGTCCTTTGCCTTCCCTCCTATAATTTCATTTGCAGCGGTCCACAGGATGAATACGCAAGCAGGCGCTGAGGCGGAACCATGAGACGCGCCGGCCGGGGCCTCACAGGGCCCACGGCCACCGCCTGCACCGCCTGCACCGCTGCACCTGGCACCGCCCTGCCACCGCCCTGCACCGCCTGCACCGCCTGCACCGCCTGCACCGCCTGCACCGCCTGCACCGCCTGCACCGCCTGCACCGCCTGCACCGCCTGCACCGCCCAGTGTTCAGCCTTCAGGTTATGTTACCTTGATAATGTCCCTGCTGCAGGAAGACCATCGTGCTGCCCACCACACCACCACCATCACCACCATCACCACCGCTGGACACAGGTAGACTGGAAATACAATTATGCCCTCCAATGTGTGGTGGACATTAGTTTGTATTTTTATCTGATTTATTTTATATTTTTCTTGTTGGATTTTGCACTTGGATGGGATTTCATCCAAAGTGGGGGTTCAGGATATCTTGGAGAATGGGATAGGAGAGGGAAGAGTTTTGGGAATATTTGTTTGTTTAAAAAGATAAATCAAAATGAAAAATAGAGTAATATGAACCGAATTAAAAGAAGTTTGAATTGAGGAATTTTCCTGAAATGTATTTCAAGTTGATCCGGACAGCAACGGGATCAAAGTGGAGGGACAGAGCGACAGGCAAAACATTTATTCTTCTCTTGATGTAAAATAAAAGACATCATCTTCGTGAATATTCATGGACGGCGTCATACATCCACACACAATGTGCTGTAATATGAATCTGTCCCTCGCAGGGCCCCACTGCGCCTCTATAGGAGCCTGTAAATCAGCCTCGTGTTAAGCTATATCATTACACCTGTTAGGGAAAGTAGGGTTAGGGCGCGGGGCCCCGGGTCTGGCCCCGCCGTCAGCCAGTCAGGGGCTGGCTTTGATTTAATTAAAAGGAGGCCGGCGCATCAATTTCAGGCGCGCGGCGGGGAGATGACAGTACACAAATTGAAAGTAAGCATCTCAGCGGAGCGGGGGAGTGGGGCAGTCCATCATTAACAAGGGGAGACAATGCTCTGCAATGGAACAAGATTAGAAACATTACTATAATTCCACCCCCCAGACACAAAGACATGCCACGGTGGCAGGGAAATTACAAAATGAAAAAAAATAAAATAATAGAAAGTAGAACGTAGAACGTAACGTGTAAATGGCAGCTTTCTTTTAAGTGCGGGCTTAACAAGATGGAGAAGCCAGCGTAATGAGATGCAGGGAGAGGACTCCATATCTCCATGTTTAATGACATGCTTAAGATAGGTGTAAGAGCATGTGGGACCTAGTAAATCTTTATGATGTCTGAGGCGGCTCACCGCCGAGGAAAGTTTTTAATACCTGCCGATTACTCACACACACATGCACGTGCGCGCATGCGCGCCGTGCACACACACACACACACACCACACACACACACCACACACACACACACACACACATATACACACACACAGACACGCACCTCAACGCAGTCAGGATTCACCCTGACCGCAAACACACACCTCTACTCTCTCACTCTCTAGTGGCCTCTCGATATGTTTCTCTCTCGCTCGCTACACACACATGTACACACACTCACCCAAACACATTCACACACATACAAACAAACACACACACACACACACACACACACACACACACACACACACACACACACACACACACACACACGCACACACACACACACACACCAACACACACACACCACCCCCCCCCACACAGACACACACACACACACACACACACACACACACACACACACACACACACACACACACACATACCGGGCCTTCAACTCTTCATCCCAGATCCGATATTTCAGTTCCAGTGAAAGCCTTTGGCCTTGCGTCCATGCAGAGGAATGCAATGGCCTGCTGGATGCAGCCTGTTAATGAACAGTACGGACAGATGAGTCCCTCTCAGGCCAGGCAGGTTCCCCTCAATTGGGTTACGGAAGCCGGTGCAGGGACGGATACATCTGCCCATGTGCCAAGCGGCCATTAGGGTGGCAGAACAATAGCAGCCAGTAAACCACTACAGGGATAAACAGACAGAGAATTCCCCGTAGTCGTCTTTGCATTCAAACTCCGCTTTTATTGCCCGGGATGTTATTAAGATGCTTTATGGTCTTGTTGCACGCCAAAAATAGTAAATTCCACACACCTTAAGTGAAATATGTTCCAGCGTGAAAGTGTCTGTCTCTCTCTATCTGTATCCATCCATCCATCTATCCATCCTTCCAACTTCCCTGAGGTCTGTATCTCTCATCCTGTCCTTTCTCTCACTAGCATCATTTTATCATTTCCCAGGAAGTAGGAAGGATCAACATGTGTCACTTCCTTCTTCTTCTTCTTCTTCTTCTTCTTCCTCGTCTTTCGTCCTCCTCCTCTCCTCCTCGCTCCTTCTCCTAGTCCCTGTGTGTGTGGTGTTTGGTGGTAGTGAGGTCCCTGGCACCCGGTGGATGATGTCTGTCTGCGGACACCAGGGGAT
>PIJE02001235.1:10629-50629 GCA_002895965.2 Coryphaenoides rupestris | reverse complement strand
CACCTCCAACGCCGTGGAGTGATTGGCTGCCGCTGCCCCTGCCGCTTCCAATTTGGAAGCAGATCTTTATTTACCTCTCAGAGTCCCTATGAGTCCAGGGGTGTTTTTTTGGGTTATATGAAACATCAATGTAAAGGCTCTGCTTCAACCATTATGTTACGAAACGCCCTCATATTTGATGACTTATTGACTGATTATACACTATTGATGTTGATGCTGGGGGTTTATTTTGGATAACTGAAGCACATTTTAAATTGTTTTTATGCTTTCTTCTGATTAGTTCATGAAATTAGACAACTAAGTGTAACTGAGGATCTGTAGCAAGTGTTTTTATGTTTATATTTATTCCATATACACACAGGGGAGGACAGTGTGAGCCTAAGCCAGTGGGAGACGGTCTGAATGAATACTTGTTGCAGAAGAACAGTTTGATTATTTTCCAAGCCCCCCGTCCCCGTCCCCCCCCTCCCTCTACACAAGGGGCAATAAGTGATTACAATTGGGCTCAAAACAAGGGTCTTGTCAGCTCCAGCCCCTCCATCAGATTTGAGGTCAATTTCCTCTCTGATTGCATGTGTTTTTTGTGTGTGTGTGTGTGTGTGTGTGTGTGTGTTGTGGGTGTCTGTTAGGTGAGTATGCGAGGCAAAGAAAGAGTAGATAGAGTGAGGAAGATAGAAAAAGAGAGAGAGAGAGAGAGGGAAGGAGGGAGGGGTGTGAGAGAAGAAAGCTGGAAGTGAGAAAGAGAAGAAAAGCGGTTAAAGAGAGTTTACTGTCGTCTCATTGTTGCCATCATCATTTCATCAGTTCAGAGGTTAAACGCACAGTGAACTCTCTTTCTCTCTTTCAATTCTCACCTGCACTCAATGTCTCCTTTTTTTCCCCCCCACCTCCCTCTCTCCCCCCTTTCTCCCCCGCTGTCACTCTTCTACGCCCCCCCTCTGTCTCGCTCTGTATCTCTCCCTCTGTCTGTCTCTCTATCCCTCCCTCGCTCTCTCTCTACCCCCAGCTATTTCTCTCTCTCTCTCCCTCTCTCTTTCTCTCTCTCTCCCTCTCCCCCCCTTCCTCCCCCAACATGCCCGGTGGTCTCCCCTTCCCCTCTCTCTCTCTCTCTCTCTCTCCCCTCTGCTTTGGCCCTGGTCCTCTGCCTGCTCCCTCGCTCGCCCCCCGTGTTCGCAAATCACTTCTTCCCGTGTCAGCAGGTAAATTGTTTTGTCCTCCCATTCCCGGCTTTCATTACCTTGTGTAAATTAAGCGATATGTCGTCCACTGGTGCACGCCAGAGCACTCACCGCGCCGACGCCAAAATCATGAGATTTGGCATAATAAATGAAGACAAACTGGCAGTAGCAGAGCTCCTCTCCACGCCGCCTCGCCTTCATTATTCGCTTAACTTGCCGGAGAAAATGACTTAACCCTGACCTGTGTATTACGTACCATATTCACTCCAGATAAAAGCCTTTTTACGGCGCACAACAATTTATATTCCGCCAAAGAGGCTGCTTTTCTCTGTCAGTTTTCCAATCTCAGCTCCTGAACACACGTCATTAAACTTGTCTTGCCTTCCTGTATTTGTCCATCAGTCCTTCTTTTTACATAAAATCTGGCAGCATTATTCTGGGATTTGATGGCACCCACTCATTTTTTCCCCTTGGAATGTTTGATTGGAAGAAATACAGCCGAGCCGGGGCTATCTCCTCCCCTGTGTGGAATCATGCACTTGATGAAATAGTGCTCCCCCAGCAAGAATAATAAAAACAGACTTGTGCATTACAGTGGGCTCTCAATCTGCCAGCTAGAGCTGGAGCAGAGCGAGAAACCCACCCTGCCCGCTGACAGATTTTTATAGTTATCCCAGCAGATAAATGGAAATGGGTGAGCGGCGCCGTGGAAGGCCATTCTGCGCGCCCGGGCCCGGGGTTTACAGGGCTGGACGATAGCACCGGGGGGTGGCTGGACACCCACGGGTCAAGCCTGGGTCCGCCCGCCCGAGAAATGAGCTCCAGTGGCATCATGAATCTTCCGTTCCCCCCGCCCCACCCGCCCGCCTGCCCCCCCCGACTCCGTCCTAATGCACCCCTTGCTGTAAAGGAAAAGAAGGAGAGGTTAAAGAGAAAATAACCATGCTGGAAATAAATACAATCGCTTGGGATGTTCCTGTTTGAGGCTTGGTTTTGGCTGTTGCTTGGGAATACGTCCGTTGTTGTAAATGTTTCTGTTAATGGAGGAACTGTCCCTACTGTCTCCTCCTGAGACAATCCTTTTTTCTTTTTTGCATTAAATAGAAAGACACATACTGTATTTGGCTGTTGGCAGATGGCCATTGTGGGCACAGTGACGATGATGTAGACTTTCTACAAATTATTTCCTTTTTTCCTTTACTATTCTACATACTATACTACTCTATTTCTTACTCTTGCGGTTATTGGATGGATTATGGATGTAGGAGAGTGGTACAAGTTGAACTTCTGAACAATAGTCACAATGCCAAAATATTAGACTTCTCATCAAAATGTGTATACAGTATATTTCCATGTAAACACTCAAAGGAAGTGTGGCACAGTAGCAAAATCTGAATGACCATATATATGGCTGAGTGACAAATATGCACCTCCAACAGAATCAACTCAATATGCATGCGGAATATTCCATATTCCATTCCATAAATAAGTAACAGAAACGCACAGAAACATTAATGACATTAAACGTTGGACATTATATAATTACAATTACCTATAAGCTGGATAAGACCACAAATGCAGCCATTGTGTCGGATAGCCGGTAAAACGCTTCAGTTAAAAAGTCTATCAGTCACGTTATGGGTTAGCAACTTAATGACAGCAGTGACATAAGCAGCATTTTAATGGTGAAAATAAGAGGATTAGAAATACATTTTTCAAAAGAATTATGAAATGTGCTGCCCTAACGTTTTGCCATCTTTTAAAGTAATCAGCCATAATTGCTGCTCCAATTCTCCTTTCCTCTGAAAGCTGCGACTGTCTCTGATTAATTTGCCCGACCAATTAGGCAACCTCTAGTGCTCGCAGGCCGAGCCCAGACATCATCTTCCCCAGCTTCATCCTGTTCCTCAAGCGTGGTTTACTCAAGTCATATTATATCAACAATGCAATCATTCTAGAACACAGAGGAACCTTTTCTTATGTTAAGAGTGAACTACTGAAAAACCCTGTTGTGAAATGTGTTACATTGTATACATGGTTATCTACAATCTTGTTTACACATATTAATAATGTTTCATTTGGCATAGATGCACACATTTAAACAAACCGGCATTGAGTTGGCAAGCAATGTTTGTTTCAATCTAACATTGATTTGCCTTCACCATTCTTAGAGATCAATGGTGTAGTTTCCCACTAGCTTGCCAACAACAACGTTTCAAAATTCCTTACTGACAATATTCAGAGCTGATATAATTGCTGATATAATGCCATATGTTTTGCCCATTAACAGGACTTTAACAACTGTTAATTTGTGTATTTCTACACTGCTTGTGGAAATACAAGCAGTGCCTTGAAATCATAAACCCAGAATGGTTGTCGTTTAAGGGAGTGAAAACATTACCGGTAAAACCTATATTAAATATGCATTGATTTTGGAGATTGTTGTCATTATATTAAAAAGGCTAATTTGGCTGTATTGATTTAATGACAAGTCAACATCCACAAGAATAAATAACAACACATATACAGTACTAGATATTTGAAGAGAAACACACAGTATGTATATTTTTGTAATATCAATTGTTGTTACATCTCTCTCTATGTATTAATGCAGTGAAGTCAGTAACAGGGAGATTTCACATTGCATTGTATTGTATTGTGTTCCAATCACACTGCCAACTACACTCTGCAGGCCAGCTGTCTATACCAACAGGCCAATTAGATGCTAAGAGGGAGAGAATTACATGACCGGGCTCCACCACCACCACCACCACCAAATCAAGCTGTCAAACTGGTACTTGTGGAACAGCTTGTTGTCAAACTCTCAGCATTGGAAATGAGACCATTGAAAACACCGTACAGGTGGGTCTCCGGGTGCAGGCAACGCAGGCGCACTGCTGGTTGGATATGTTTGACAACCAAGCAATGCTCCGATGCTTTATGGACTAGTTCTCCTGATTAGAGGTGTTGCCACCAGGGAGCGGTAAGCAGAGCCATTGAATTATAATGAGAGTTCTCAGAGAGGTTCTGGCTCGGCAGTCAGTGCTGCTGAGTTCTGAAACCTGAAAGGAAAAAGGGCATTAGTAGTGATAGTAGTATAATGGATAGGGGGATCGATCAGCAACACACGTGGTTATTATTTGTATTATTTATTATTATGTAGAGAAGATGAACTGTTGATTGATGATGTATGATGGATAATGATGAATATATATGATAATGATAAATCTTTCAAGATGGATGAATGGAATCGATTATGATTATTTACTCATGTTATGTTATTAACATAACTCAAGCATAAATACTAAAGGTAACTTTGTGTTCTGCCCAGGCTGTAAAGGGGTTCAAACACACCAACACACACACACACACACAACACACACACACACAACACCACACTACAAGCAGCCACACACACACACACACACACACACACACACCACCACAAGTCCTGCACCCAGCTCATTTTTTAAACACAACGCAAAAGTTTCACAAGGTCGTTTGGAGAGGAACGCCAACGCAATACATGCATACAGATTTGTTTCCTTGTACTTACAAGTCACAGAGCGGTGGGTCTTTAAGCGATCATTATTACCATACAAATAGACAGATCTATTTAACAAGGCCCCTTTTTATCGTATAACACTCATTCTTTGGTGTGGGTTCCTGAAAGGCACCCAAATGCGTTCTCCCTCTCTTGCTCTCCCTCTACCTCTCTCTCTCTGTTTTGTTCTATTTTTGGGGGGGTAGGAGGGTGGGTGGGTAGGTGGGAGAGGGAAATCGTCTCAGGGTTGATAAAGGCTCAGAGCATTAGACGAAGCAAGGCTGACATCTTCTTAAGAGATGATAGCAGAGCCAAATCAAATAGGATGGAGCAGTCACTCCCTCTCACAGATAGGTAGCTCATTTCTGGTGGCTGGGAGTTTGCGTCCCTGGTGGCGCTCTGCTGGGGGAAGATAGCTCACTCGCACTCCCATTCATTATTTCATTTCCCTGCTCCTCTTTTCACGTCGCTCGCTACTTTCTTCTTCTTCACCCCTTTAATGAGTTGCCTGTTTTGCTCAAGTGTTGATGGGGGTGGGTCTCAGAATTGAGATTTTTGAGACAAAATGTTTAATCAAAGTCCTTTTTTTCATTCGTCGGTAGGAGGCGAAAATCAATTATTTCTATTAGACAAAGCTGATTGCAAATTAATGGAAAATGGTAGCATTTTTTTTTAAACAAAGGCTCTATGGTGGAACAGATAAGTGCATTCTCGCCCCTAGAGGAAGGATTGTCTATATGTGGTTTAGCTTATTAAAGAGTCTGCAAACACCCTGTGTTATCTTGGCCTCCACGCAATAGGTAGAACCACATTTCCGGCAGCGGTAGCAGCAGCTAATATATACAGTCATTAAAATGCTACTCCAGTCAAGTTACGGTATATTTTGAAATAATAATAATAATGTAACATAATGACGATGTATGTATGTTTTGTCTACAGACTCAATGCTGAACTAATTCTATCCAGAATATATTTCTGGTGGATTCTCCATCTTCAATGCTTGCTCTATGTTTGACATATGCAGTACATTTTGTATCAAGTTTCTCTTCAACAAAACATACTGGTAATTTGTACTGGTAAAGTGTCGCACACCATAAACTAGCAAGGCATAACCAAAGAAGCAGTCCTGAGCACCATAAGTTATGTGGCCTGGGCCTTCCTGAAGAGCACTCTGCTATCATATCCCACACATCCTTTGAATATTCCTTTGAAAATTATTTATAAAAATTAACTCCTCTAGCACAGGCCTCATTGAAAAGAAGAATTACACGACAGATAAAACACACACTATCACCAGTCTGAAAGACTAGACAATGTACGTGCAGAAATTGGAAAGATGGAAGAAACAATGAATATTAAGTGCCTAAGCATCCGAAGCTGCTAACTAAATTGAAACTGTATATCCTGAGGGGGCAAGCTTTCGAAATTGCTAATTACTGCCTCTGAAAAGGGGGCTCTGTTTCTGATATGTTTGCTTGTGAAAAGCTGACACTTAAGGAAGCAGTGGGTGACATTTCCCCCCCCCCCCCTTCTCATTTCCACACTCCCGCTTTCCATTCTCTCCGTGGACTGCCTCCCAGGCCAGAACAATGGCGGGCCCAGGAGCCCAGCCTCCCCACAGGCCCAGGCCAGAGGAGGCTGTGGGCCGGGTACTGGAGGGAACCACTCGGCACGCTGAAATATGGCAGCGCCAGATAAGGCGGAAGCAGCACAGAAAGGCCCCTCTCCCGTGGGCCAATGGGGAAATTTCCCGTTATTAAGAGAAAGATGAGAGATTAAATAGCTTTTGTACTCACTTTCGCAGTTTCATTTTTTTATTCTTTTGGCTTGCCTTCATCTGGGAGATGAAGGAAGTGGTGAATTACTTTCTTGCTTCATGCGACCACACATCGGCGGTAAGACAATCCTTTATTACTGTACTTCAAGTTGCTAGACATCATAAAACACGCAGGCTATTAGTCCACTGTTGTGGAGGTTTTGATTAAAAAAGGCATTAACACACGTTATACAGCTCAGCACACATTGAACATGGCTTATCATGTATTAAGAAATGTATAATATGTTTCTATAGGTTGATAACAAAGGCTTGGCTTCCTATGTATACATTTCCTGGGGGGGGGGGGGGATGGGGTGAATAAGTCTACAGTCACCCCCCAAATGCATGTTGTTCACAGCTTAGCGCATTTACACGTTGGTTTGATATGCTATAATATAAAATATAGTATAATGTAAAATATAGCTGGAACAGCCAGCTCTGTGCTGCTTCTTGTTGGAAGAAAATGACAGCTCAGAGCGGACGTGACGTCACGTGTTGACAGCGGAACGGAAGTGCGTGTCGGGCCACAGCTGAGGGGGAAGAAAACAAAACAAGTCGAAGCTGCGACTGGTGAGTGGACGCGGAGCCTCACACTGTTTATATAATCCGCATTACACAGCCTCTCCCGATGACGTACACACACACACACACACACATGCATGTGTATAATTGTGCGCGAATGTTTTCATGTCGACGTCGTGAGTGAGTCGCTACGAGGCGCAAGCGAACGTTAGAATCCACGGAAAAAATGTTGATGCGGTCATCATGCTGGTCGCTGTGACATCACGTGTTGTTGTTGTTGTTGTTCTTGTTATGTAACCTGTCTGCCCGCGAGGACACACCGCCCGCCCCCCGCTGCGTGTTTTATTTTTTTTTTAACGCGCGTCGACGTTGCGACAACAACGCACGTACGCCAACTGCAATCGTCACCCCCCCCCCCGTATTATGTATGCCCCCCTTTATTATTACGCAACATAATCGACTCAAATCCGCGTCGCTTCGGTTCAATTGTTTTTCTTAATCTTAATCCAGTAAAACGGGATTAAAAAGCGACTGCGATGCTTTTTCGTTTTTTCTTTTCATTTTCCTTTTGACCTCAGACAAATGGTGACATGAACGCGGTGTCGCACAGTTTGGCGCAAGAAGACACGCAGAGCGCCGTCACGACGCTCTGCTGCTGCTGTCGCTGTTCAGTTCTCAGCGCAAAGCAATGGAAAACCCAGCCGAGACGTGTCACGTGGGTGGGTGGGGGCGGGGCTTAGAGTTTAGGGACCGTCGTAAACACGGCGCGTGTGTGTGTGTGCGTGTGTGCGCGTGTGTGTGTGTGTGTGTGTGTGTGTGTGTGTGTGTGTGTGTGTGTGTGTGTGAGTGAGACAGAGAGGGAAACATGAATACATAGTGACACTATGGTGACATTTGACGTTTATTCTGGCACCATAGATGCTGAAAATAATATGCACATTTCTCACAACAAATTAATGTTATCGAAAGGTATTTTAATGCTGTAACAGTCCACCGAGAATAACAGGAATGTCAGCTTTTCTTTGGGTTGTTTTTACAGACAGGAACTTTTACAGACAGTCACCGTGCCTTCTATCACTTTAGTTTTGTTATTTACTCATATATTCATGAAACACACACACACACACAGTTAATATCGGCTTGCTAACCAGGAAACTATCTGTATTCTGCATAAACATGTGGCCCGCTATTTGCATGACCACTTGAAGTACACTGTGAGAGTAAAATAATGGTCATACTCACCGTCTCAACCAACAAAGTCCAACAAAGAAAGACTGTCCACTCATGAGTCCTCTCATATGTGGACGAACCAAATGTCCCTTGACTCTGAGCCATGCCCACCCACGTCTCAACGTTCTTTCATAATTTACTTTTAAAAGTAAAAACCAAAATGCTGTAACAGTGCTCTCTGTATTCTTGATTTAGAAAACAAAAAGGCATTGCAGTCACTTTTCCCTTTTATTGGTTTAAGAAAGAAAAACGAAACAATGGTACACAGATTCTACTCAATGTATACGTGCTTTTTTCAGTGTATTGCCCTTGTCTGTTACACATACTGTATGCCACCCGGAAGTGTTGCACGCTGGTAGAGAGCAGCACAAACACAAAGCATGTGTGTTTCAGAGTTTCATCATGTCTCTGTGCCATCGTGTCATATTGTTATTGTGAAAGTGCATGCGCAAAGACACACTCACAATATATTATATGACCGAACGTATATTACATGACCGAGACATAGCCTCCACCAAGAACCTTGGGCTTCCAAAGCAAGCACAACATAACTAGCGAACTAGCGAAGTTTTTGTTCTGATAGAGCACCAGTACATTTGCTCTGTGGACTGCTCTCCTGTGTTTCAGCGGCACGATGGATGAGCTGGTGCAGGACCTGGTGTCTGCGCTGGAGCAGACCTCGGAGCAGAACAACCTGGGCCACCTATGGAAGGAGATGGTTCTCAGCCCGCTGCGACGACAGCGCAGGCAGATCCGGCGGCGCAGGGACCGCAAGCGACGCTGCAACCCCTCCCTGCACCTCCTGCAGCTCAGACGCTGCCTGAGCGAGGCATCCGAGTCCAGCCTGGATGAGGCCGCCAAAGACTGCAGGAGAAGCTCCACGCTAGCACCCTCCTCCACCACCAACAACACCAACACCGCTGCCGCCTCCGCGGCTAACTACAGCGACTCTGATGACATGGTGGTGACCCACCGCTGGCACTCATTCACCAGGGAGCCGGTGCGGTCCAGGCAGCACTCCTGGCCCGAGTCGGACTCCTTCACGGAGAACACCCCAGGACGGCCGCTCCGCAGGCGGCGGAAGATGAAGCGCATGACCTCAGAGGTGATGTTCAGGCTGCAGCGGACGCTGAAGGTGTCGGGCGTGGACGGGGACTCTGCGTTCGGACACAGGTCTTCGGCCTCGGCGTCGTCGAAGAAGAAGCAGCAGCAGCAGCAGCTCTCGGGGATCAAGAAGGGGGTGTCCGGAGGCTGGGCCAGGGCCAACGTCAAGCGGCAGACGGAGGGCGTGGGTCTCCTGACCTCCGAGTGCTGGAAGGATGAGATCCGACTGGAGGCCTCGGAGCAGCGAGACGCGTCAGATGAGAGCATGTCTGAAGGGTAAGATCTTAAAAAGCCAACGTAGGAAGGGAAATTGGAAACGCTAATAACCAAATTTGAATTTTCTACATTTTATTAAGTCTATTGAAATTGTTACTTGGTCTATAGCAGTGTTTCTCAAATGGTGGCGGTACATGTACCCCTAGGGGCACTTTGAAGGATTGCAGGGGGTAGGCCTATTTGGAACATTTAATATTGGTCATGACCAATTGTAAAATAATTCCACCTCAAGAAAATTAATAAATACCACCTTAATACAATTTCATAAATCTAAATTGTAGAATGGTAGCAAGGTGTGTAAATCTGTTCACAAAGAGCATTCAGGGGTACTGAAAAGAAAGATCTTAGAGAGGGTACATAGTTTGAGAACCTCTGGTCTATAGCAACACTGGCATTTCTACGAGCATGTGTAAATGTAACAAACACAAACAAACTATTGGCTGTCTTGATGTGTTTTTTGTACAATTTCTCAGCAATACAAATGTCTCCCCGGCCATGTTAAAAGCGCCACATCTTAAGACGTCTGCAAATGCTCAAAGCGCCGCTCACCCGCTGCATGGAAAGTTACAAAAGGCAGTTAAACCCGTGATATAAAAGTCACGTGCATAACTAGTATCAGACAGCAGCAATTAAATAGGGTCGACATTTAGGATGATCTACGCTGCCTGTCTTCATCTAGCCAGTTAACAATGTTCAGCGTGTCCTCATCTAAACCAAAAAATGTATGGCAATCATGCCACTCCGCTTTAAAGTATTGAGTTGACATTAAAAATGAATGATATAGTCCCTTTATCCCCGACTCCAGTAGTGCTGCTGATCACCAGGGAGGGATCTCTGATACTTGTGCCTCGGGCGTCAGGCAGCTCATTATAACCTTTCCAGATATATTGTCACAAATAAATAAGTGACTCGCGGTGCTATTGATTGGCTTTGAAATGAATTCCTCTCACAGGCTAGGTTAATTAAAGTTGTGCCATGTCCCCGAATCCCAAAATGGTGTCTCCCATGTGTGCATTTGATTAATCAAATATACCTACCGCTGATACTGGTTGGCAGTAGGTGACGGCACAACATTGTGGAGTACAAATACTGTTACTGAGGACCGGGGTCTCAAACCATTGAAGTGGCCCAGCTTTTTGCATGTAGAGTATTAAAACACATGAAGGGATGCAGAATAAAGATGTACACAAACTACATATGTAGAGTAGGTAATACAAAGAGTGTATAGCTCTTGATACAGTGGTACTCGTTGGGTAGTCCGGTGTACCTGGCTATTCCCTGTGGTGTCCAGATAGACGCTTCCACTGGGGCACCTCTCCATATGATCTCATTATCCGCCGGCACCCCTTTAAGAAGACGCACGTCGGTGGCCCACCAAAGGCCTTCTTCTGGCTTAATTTGTGCTGACCTCCTTGACCCCTTAACGGTGCTTGTTTTCTCACTTTATGGAAAAATCAATAGCCGTTCTGACAGAAAACGGCTCCGGAGAAGAAATAAATGGGAACACCGCGGCACGCTGTCAATCATTTCTCACTTCTCTCTCGCACACGACGGCGTCGCTGGTGATTGCTGCTCAGTAGACTGCCACATTGTACCGAAGGCTGAACACTCTGGCCTAATGGCTAAGCCCTCGTCCAGCCACAGGATATGGAGAAATGTGGGGGGGGGGGAGGGGGCTGAGAAGTTGACAGTGGTACAACAGCAACACAGAGACTCCAGGAGCACATGGCCCATTTGAAGTCTCAGTCTCAGGCTCAGTGGCTGTTGCTGAAAATGCCTTTTAACCACCCCAGATCTCCATTCATCCCATTAACCTTTTTGTATGATGCATCTGGTCTTTTAAAACCGTCCCCTTGCCTCAAGGTCACTCCTCATATGTGCACGTTGGGCTGTTTTTCATTCAATATATATTTTTTTCCTTTAACCACCCAAGTGGATGGCGAGCAGATGCTGGCCGCTCCAGCAGGCCTCCACATCCTTGATTAGACTTGCCCCGGCCGGCTGGCAGATAGTCCACCTGGCACACAGGATGGCCCGGCCAACGCAGGCCTCACCTGTGGGTAGACGTGGTCCCCGGCTCAGACTCAGCCTCCAGCTGTGTGGTATTACCGGCGACGCTGCCTTCACAATCCCCGACACAGAGAAAAACAAAAACAAAGGCTTTGTGTGTGATTTGCGCTCGTGCCTCGGCCTCAGCGCGTTGTCAATTCTATTTTGAAAAAAAAATAAATAAAACTCCTAGAAGGAGTTTTTGGTAAAGCTGTGCACCATTTGCTGAAGTTCATTTTCATAAATCTCTGAGACTAATCCAATTACTGGAGCTCGGGGAGGGTGGGATAACCTTATAATCAGACACCCATGGAAGAGGGCATGGATTTGAGTTGGGGCGGCTTGTTTGAAGAGCCCACAGATCCATTGTTATCAGCACTTTGCTCCCCCACCCCTATGCCCCCCCCTCCATCTCAGGCCTTTTTTATTCCTCTGCAGAATGAGCCCAGGCTCAATAAACGGCGGCAGGCCCATAATCTCTGTGCAAACTGGTCTGTCTCTCCCAGGAGCTGGGGATTATATCCTAATGATTAGTGCTCATCTGGATACTGTGTTTTGCTTCACCTCGCTGCCTTGTATAGAAACAATGCTGCCTCGTGGAGAATTGATTGGTTCTGCCCCTTCAAAATACGGGCACTGCAGTCTGGAATCTGGTGTCTTGCCCTTGTCTTGAGTCACCATGGACATATGGCATATTAACTAATTAAGACCTAATAGAGATAGGTTGCCTTATTTCTCTCTGATGGGTGAAAGCATAGCTCTTTTGA
Source organism: Coryphaenoides rupestris (assembly GCA_002895965.2). Classification (NCBI taxonomy): domain Eukaryota; kingdom Metazoa; phylum Chordata; class Actinopteri; order Gadiformes; family Macrouridae; genus Coryphaenoides; species Coryphaenoides rupestris. Next base: position 38,143 of record PIJE02001235.1, on the reverse strand, counting down.
GAGGGCTTGCGGCTTATTTCTGGATAAGCTGTGAACACACATTGAAAGGATACCTTCTTGGGGACGTGCCACAGCCAAACAACAGCATTGTTTGCCCGCTGTTCTTGACAAAGGTCAGTCTTGAGGGGGAGAGAAGAGGTGTTTCTTTTTGGTTTTGAGAAAAATGGGTGCCTCAATTATTCATGGCATTAATTAGGGAGTACTTAATGGAAACGGTCTCTGGGTAGCTTCCAGCGACATCACATTACACCGTTAATACAGATAAATACTTAATGGGTGTCTCTAATTAATTGTTTATACCTGTGATTCCTTTTCAAACTTCAGGTTAAATCATCCCCCCTGTCAGACAAAAAAAGACCAAACAAAGCAACACAAAACAAAGCGCAGCACAAACAGATTACTCAATAAACGGCAACACAAGCCAAAGGGAGCAAGTGAAGGGTTTGACGTGTATCGCTAATCGCAGTGCCTCCGTGCCATGCCTGTTGTGGTCAGAGAGAGAGAGAAGTCGACACCTTATCGGGGAAAAACCACTCCCCACCCCCCCCCCCCCTTAAGTGTGCGGTTAGCTCCTATGGCCACCTCCACGCTCAAGTGGTTGAGTGATGGAAGGGACAGTTTGGGGAAATGCAGCCGAAAGCCGAAGGGGTCCATTTGTGCTTGCTATAGATTTAGCTGGTCTGTGCCCTCTACGGCTGGGTTGGAGCGCAGGGAGCAGTGGGAGCAGCAGATGCAGGGGCTGAGCGTCCAGAGGTTTGGGGGGTAGGGTGGGACAGCTGAGCGTGGCGGAGGCCTGGGGAATCAGTCTGGAGCAGCACAGGGCTGTTTGTGCTGAAGGGGTTGTCGGGGGGGGGGGGGGGTGGTCCAGCACTACATATTACATCTTCCGTATTCCCCAGAGTGGCCTGGTCCCTCACACATCTGCCTGTGCTGTATGTGAGGGGGGGGGGCAGTGGTGGTTGGATGGGGGGTGGTTCAGGAACCATCTGGCTGGCAAACAGCATCCCCCCCAGCCCTGGTCAGATCCAGACATCGTCTGTGCGCCTTGACAATATGGCAAAGCACCTTATCAGCTCTGATATGACCCTGGCCACTGCTCCCTCTACTGTCGGCAAGGTCAAAGCTGATCAACGCAAAGTAAAACGCTATGCAAGCATCAGCACCACTCCACCACCACCCCACCACCACCTGATGGAACATCTCCAGAAGGACTTGTAAATTCATAGTTTCTTTCACTAATGTAATCATCATGTATTTAAAGCCACTCATTGTCTGACTGGATATTGCAAAATATCTCAACTTCCCAAAATGTTTACTTTTTCAGTTTGAATTCGAACAATATGAGATTTTACAAATGTGTTTTGTGCTAAACTTCTTCGAAGGAGGGTGGGGGGCGGGGATGTGTTCTCGTGGTTGTGACTCACGGCAACTTTGTTATACCTTAATTTTTTAAGCTTACATTGGCATGGCGTGATTACTGACGTATATACTGTACGTGTCGGTCCGAAAAGCTTAACCATCTCTCGGACGTGGCCGTCAAAATCAGCCGCTGCCCAGATGGAGCTCCACACATCCACACATGCCTCAACACCCGTGTCGCTTCGTTGAGACGTCGGAAGTGTATCCGTAAAGGCACTTTGACTCCACACAAAGAACAATGCCACCTGCGCTCTGAGCAGAGTGGAACATTCACACACTGGTTGGCAGAGACGTCATTTCGTCATTAGTAACGGTGACAAAATGGCATAGATTGCTATGTTGACTACATTACTAGAGCAAAATATATGAAGGATTTCAGGTTCCCTGCTCCTTTATACATATTCAAACGAGTAGCATCTCCACAACTCCTGTCTTGCATGACCTTCAATGACCGCATCTCCGGTCTCGTAGCTGTGCTGAGACCAGAGCCAGGGAGACACCAGGGGGTCCGTCTGGAGTGGCAGAGACCCCCACTGAGTGTTTCGGATGGGGGGGGGTGGGGGGGTGGAACTGGCGGGGGTAGTGAGGGGGTCCGCCCCGGGTGTGTGTGTGTGTGTGTGTGTGTGTGTGTGTGTGTGTGTGTGTGTGTGTGTGTGTGGGGGGTGGGGGTGCGGAGAAGGCCAGTGAAAGAGCAGCACCCAGGCGGTGCAGGAGCAGCAGCAGCAGCAGCAGCAGCAGCCCACACAGCAGATGTTGTCCAGTTGTTGTGAGGAGCAGCGTCTGGTGGATTCCCCCTCTCTTGCGATGTGTGTGTGTGTGTGTGTGTGTGTGTGTGTGTTGTGTGTGTGTGTGTGAGGTGTGTGGGGGGGGGGGGCTGGGCACCCCGAAAGACAAGGCGGGGGTGGGGGGGGGGAACGCGGCGCTTGGCTCTCTGCTGTCATCCTCCACAACGCGGGGCCGAGTATATTGGAGCTGACAGCGGAGGATATTCAATTAGGTTGTGCATGTCACTCAGTGGCCTCCGACAGAGTCCTCCGCCCAGCCTTTTGTGCTGCACCGCCGCAACCAGGCAGGAACGGAGCAGCACTCTCGCTGTCTTTTTGTGTCGTTCTCCATTTATGTTGACCTCTACCTCTGGTCTTATGCTTCTTCTAATTGAATGTTTCATGTTGAACGCTGACATTGTGCAGCCCTGTAAACCTTGATTTCACAACGTTGGTTACGTGTGTCACAGGAATATACGTCTGACCTCGAAACCAACCCGTTTTGACATTGCACAGCAAACACACAAACAAACAATACATGTTTAACCTGAGACGGATGAATGTAACATTAACTTTATAATGTAACAATGCATGTTGGTTGTAATTGTGTTCTTTCTGTCTTCATCTGCAGTGAAACCAGCAGTGTATGCAGCAGTGACCCTGGCCTGTTCACCAATGATGAGGGGAGACAAGGTGCCTCATTGTTCTATATAGTTTACCATTTTATATCTGTGTAAAGTCAGCATTCATCATCTCAGGATATACGTTATCAAAGGATATGTCGAGTAATTTTCTGTTTAGTGAGTTTAGTTATCTCGTACCAGTCAACCTGCAGGCATTTCTAATGGTATTATATTATAATGTAAATATGAGCTATATCTCAATACTGCTACACTCCCATCAAAGTAACCCTGGGACAAGCGGCCCAAGCGGCGGGGAGTTCCGATACAATGAGTTTCGGTTGCTGCCGGGCACCCAGGCGACTCTAATAAGACGTTGTCATGTCGTGCTAATGAGCGCTGAAGCCTTCGCTAATCTCATTACCCGTGGTGGGGCCAGGCGGCCGCTGATTTAACAGTTGTCACTACACCTTGACTGTGAGAGGCATGGCTTCCTGCGTGCGCTCCGCTGACTGACAGGCCTGAGCAGAGCATGCTGTCTGGGGACACCGCTGCGCTGCACTGCGCTGCGTGCTCGCTAGCTCCAGCCAGCAGTGCTCCGTCCTGTCTGCCAAGGTGGATGAACATGTTGGCTCTGTGGGTCTGGTGGGGGGGGGGGGTGGAGGTGGATGGATGGCGCCGCGGCGGCTAACCCCTTGCCAAGTGATCCCATTATCCGGTGCATGTGCAGGTGACGACGAGCAGAGCGACTGGTTCTTTGAGGGCGAGTGCGGCGCGGGGACCGGCAGCGTGGCGGGTCTGATGCCCGGCTGGGACAGCTCGGACCGCTCGCTGGGCCTGGAGGCCGAGCGGCCCGCGTCCAGACGGACCTTCCTGCAGCCGGCACGGCCCCCGCAGCGAGGTGAGGATGGAGGTCTCTCTTTCGATCTCTCTCTCTCTCTCTCGTTCTCTCGCTCTCACCCTCTCTCACCATTCAAAAGAGCTTTGTTCGTATGGAAAAGTTAACATTTTAAAATAAAGCATCGCCAAAGCAGTTAAAACAAGGGAAGAACTATGAAATGACAACAAAGCAAAATATAAATGACCAGTACAAGTACAGTAGTGGGAGTGGGAATGAGTTAATTGGGAGACTAAATCAATCTTTCTCTCTCTGTCTCTCTCTCTCCCTCGCTCTGCCACACTGATACCCATCAGAGTGTATGTTAAAGTAAGGGAGGGTAACGGTGTGCTGTTGTTCTGTATTGCAGGGTTCCAAGCTCGCGTCAACCCCCTGCCAGGCGTCTCTGGCCGCTGCATCAGGAAGGGCTGCAGGAGGATCCTGGCCAAGGTAGACGTGCGGTGCAGAGACAGTTTTAATCTAAAACAGATATCTACGTAGACTAAACACTACCCGGGCTCAACATGCCGTTAACTTTGAATGTGTGCTTCACAGGGTAACGGCGTGCCAATGTTTGTGGACAGAATGAAGCACTTGTCTCAAAATCCTTATCAGCGAGAGTAAGAGATATTATCTGCTGTTAATCATGAACTCACGTTTTAGTTTTCAACATTAGAGGCTACGCTAACCAAACTGTGGCACCCTTTTGCAGTTTCCGGGCACTTTCCTTTGGAAACCGTGACCGCAGCCAGGTATCGTACGATATTGTTCATTCATTATTCATTCACCAAAGACTAGCATGAAGAATCCCTGAAGCCATTGCTGTTTCCTTTTTGTAGTTCAATTCCTTGCGCTCGTTGCCCCACATGTACCCCATCGACGTGGTGCCGGAGAACTGCCACCACCGGGGGTGTTCGTCTTCCGTGTGCAGGAACAGGTAGGGGGCCCGGCACACTCCTCTGTATGTCATTGTGAGAGTGTGTGTGTGTGTGTTTTTTGGCTGGCTGGCTTAATTGGCCTCACCTGGCCCAGCTAGGGTCTGGGGTGTGTGGGGCTACAAGCCTGTGGTGCATTGGCTAATCAGTGCACCACAGGTGAAGTCAGCCACCAGCACACACACTCAGGAGAGCGCTAGCATGCTAGCTAGCAACCATCTGCTCTGTCATTTCATTTAAACACAATCTTACAATAAACCAGACTTTTCAACACCACTACCTGCCTGAGTCCTTGGAGGAGCCCCAAAGAAGCCACATAATGTGGGTTTGTGGCAGGAGGTCTGCTACAGTCATGTTGTACAACTTCCTCCTCAAGGGCCTATCGGGGGACACACACCCCTTGTGTCTTTTCGGGTCAAGCTCAATATATTGATAGAGAGAGAAATCTATGGCCAACTCACTTAAAGGATCCGTTACGGGGCGGTGCATGCTTTGAACCGGGCCTGACCTACATCAGCGCTTATGCCTTTGGAGACGGCCAGAGACACGAGAGTGCACGTGGGTGTGCACGTAGCGATGCAGGTGAAGTGACACGGTGGAGGTGCCCCCCACTCCGACCCCTTTCAAGCTCCACCTCTACTTGACTGCTACTGGAATGTCAAAGCTGGCCTTCTTCTTACGGTATTCATGTGAAGAGTGAGTCAGGATGTAGGGGCCACATTCTGACACATTATTCAGGTGCAATACATTTATTCCTGGTATGTATGGAGGGAGATTTTAGATTTAGATGAATAGATGTAGGTGAATAATTCATAAATCAGGTATGCACATACAAAATAAAGGTACAATGCATAGTACATGCACTGTAAACAAACATTTCAGTCACAGCCCTGTGATGTGAAGACTTGTGGTAGCAGCATAGCATCGTCGACGATGGTGGTGTTTCCAAGGTCACTAAATAAATACTCACTACTCCAGATTCTATCTCTCTCTGACAGAGTTGCAAGGCTGATTCAAATCCTAGCATTTTTTGTGACTGCAGAGGAATAAGGAATAAAGCATTTAAACAAAGTTTATCCATAAGATGTTTTGGTCAAAGCTTTCCACCGCTCCAAGTCATCCCAGAGAACTGTGGGATCGGTGCTGGGAGCTGCTGAGATGCAGTCGGCACAGACCCCCCCCTCGGCCCCGAGACCATGGGGCTTCCCCTGTATTGTTTCCACTATTCCTATTTATGGTGCATTTTTAATTTTGTTTCAAGCTCTCTCTTACTCACTCTCTCAGTCTCTCTTTCACTCTCTCTCTCTCTCTCCTGGGTGATTTCACAGGGCTCTCCACCGTTTCCTTGATGAGGGGCAAAACACACAACGGCTCTGAAATCGAGCCTCCCCTTCTTGGCTGCTTTCTTTTTCTGAACGGGCCCCTTTCTTCTCCACCTGAAAGGTTCCTTCAGATTCCAGTCTGAGGCATTGTGAATACTAATTTCTCTCTATTAAAAAGCCCTCATATCCCTACCATGCTCTCATTTGAATGGCGGACTCTGGGGAGGCCTCTTAATTCCTTTATAGCGGGGATTCAAGACCCCTTACTTCAAAAAGTATAAATCATACTCCCAAATGAACTGGGGGAGGGGAGGGGAGGGTTGGCGGGGGTGGGGGGTGGGGTAGGGGGGGGTGGGGGGTGAGGCGGGGGTTGACGAGAGAGCCTTCTGATGTGTCCCATCGGACGGCGCTGTCTGAATCTATTTCCCTGAGCTGCTGAAATCTCCAGTCTCCAGCGAGTTCTAGGCGGGCTTGCTCGAGTCCTGGTGACCCAGTGCACCCACAAAACCCCACCTGCACCCATATGGTCAATTCTCTCTCTCTCTGAGGGAGATGTCACAAACAAACACACATGGTTACACACAAATGCACACACAAACACACACACACACACACACACACCTGTGAAGATGTTCATGCGTGAGTGCCTGAGACGCACGGACACGCGCAGTGTGTTTAATTTATGAAGTGCGTTAACGATAGCATCTAAATCACCCCCCGAGCGACGCTGGTAGCATGTCGTGCTACAGCTTCCTCACAGCACTTTTAAAAATGGCCACGATCGACTTTAATATGTTTTCATTTCTTTGGAAAAAACTTGTCCGCATGATCGATTTTTCTTTTCTCCCTTTTTTTCCTCGGTAGCACTTCAGCTTCCATACATCTGACTTTTCTTTATTGCCAAACACCTTTCAGAGAAAAGTGTTTTCACTGGGCGGGGGGGGGGGTGCGCATTAATCTTGTATCGCAGCCGGTTTGAAATGATACTGTATTAATAAAAGCTGTCATCTCCTGTTTGGCGGGAGTCGACGGCAACAATCACAGATTTGATGTTAAGTGATAAAGGCTGCGTGGGGGCGGTGAGCTATTTATCCTGGTATTGGCGTGTGAATAGACACAAGGCGGAGAGATTTGGCGTTAATGCCTGCGGCCGGGGGCCATGTTAGAATGCATAACTGCCTCCCCCCTGAGCCAGCCAGCAGCAGCCTCTTATCTATTGATGTATTTATTTATAAATGACATTTGCACCGCGAGATAAATCATAGTCTTGCGCCGCTCCCTGCCCAGTTCTCATTTTAATTGTGAGATCTCGGTGTCAGCAGTTAGTATATTGGTGTGAGTGGCCTATTGATTATTGATTTGCTGCTATTGATCCTGTACCCAGGGGACCCTAATCCTTTCTTATTCATTTGAATACCTCTATTAATCTTGAGATCCTGCTCACACCTGAAGCGCCGTGTAACCTAATGAAAATGGATGGCGGTTTTGTAACCGAAGCAGCCCGTACTCCTCTTTGGATTTATTATTTTTAATTGATATATCTGCTTTTGGATGTGGCTGCCTGGATTACAATTGACCCTGTGTCAGTGCCGTTTTACTCGGCACCCTAGGGGACCAAAGTGGCTTGTGTGACCTGAAAAAATCCATCTTGCAGACGTCTTCTCTGCAGTGTCCTTGCACCTGCGACGGCGTTCGGCGCTTGTCGTTCTCGGCCCCTCTCTGTGGTTACCGGGGTTTCCTTTCTGTTCTTCTGTCGTTGCAACACCATGACATTTAGACTGCCAATATCTGGTGGCACAGCTACACATCGTTCAGATGTTCCCATGCAGTGAAGCAAATACTGTAGATGATGCAAATTGCAGATGATGCATAATAATAATAATAATAATAATAATAATAATAATAATAATAATAATAATAATAATAATAATAAAAAACAGGTGTTATTATTTTTTTTATGGTGCCTGGACTCAGATGGACTCCACTAACAAGCTTATAAAAGCCTTTGGGTCTGAGCTTAAGATAAATGGTGGTCTTTTCCCTTGGCTAATGAGCCGGCTGATGGCATTCTAATGTTTGATTAGCACAGCGCTACGTTCCACAACCCTACCGCTGGGGGCCCCACAGTGGGCCCTGCCTCTCTCTCTCTCTTTCACGTTCTCTGACTGTCTCTCTCTCTTTCTCTCTGGACAACCAAGCAGCAGAGGGGGACCCACTCCCCAACAGGGGAGGGGTGGGGGTGGTGGTGGGGGTGGCTCCTTCAGTTGCAGGGGCCCCAGAGCACTGCGGCAGTCAGCGTTAACCAGAGTAGCCAGCGGTCCTGCGCCGCACATTAAGACCAAATGCGGCCGGGTATTACTTGTAATACCGCGCACCTAGTGAAATAATGGCGCGTTTAAACACCATCGATTTTGGAATTAAAAAGTTAGTTTGCAGAGATTTACTGTGGGGAGTTCACCGTCTGAGCTCTTTATCAGGGCCCGCAAATGGCTGGTTATGTGCTGTCGGACAGAGGCACGATTGAGGGATCGATAGCCCTGTGATTTACTAACTGGAGTACAGGTAATCAATAAGTATAAAAGTAAATGAAATATGCATTACTAGGATTTTATTAGAGAGGGGTAACAGGGGGAGAATAACGGCCAGGCCATTTATTTTTATATCTATTGATTATACAACATAGTAGACTACGCTCAGCGCGTGCCGCACCCAGGTCCTCAGAAGCCGCTGCGGCACGCCCCGCCTCGTGATTTATGGCGGCCAGGGTCATGTGACACGCAGCCCTGTTAAAAAGGCTGCCCTGACAGGGCCCTATCTTAGCACACACACACTCACACGCGTGTGTGTTGGGGTGTGAGTTTTATGTAGCCGGCAGTGCAAGATGAGCCATGTTGTGCTAACGAGGAGCTCCTCGCCCCCCCCTGCGAAGGCTGTTTTTATTTGATTTTGCAGGCTGTCCACAGCCATTCTTCTGGCCAGTTAGCCACTGTTGCGATGCACCATCTGATATATTTCCCTGTGTTCTGCTGAAACAGCCACACAGCTCAGTGCGTTGCGGTGTTTAACCGTAACACGAGAGGCAGAGCGTGTGCGTTAGCTGTGCCTCAGTTGTGTTGTGTCTCCAGTTCTTCTTCTTCTTCTTCTTTTATTTTTTTTTCAACATAGATATTTGAGTTCACTCACACAGACACTTCACCATATGCTCCCCCTGTCTGTGCTGCCCCCCCCCCCCACCCCACCGCCGTCCATACAGGCATACATAAATACACAGAGCAGTCGATCACATCACCCAGCACATACCCCCAGCCATGAGACCTTGACCTTAACTTTACATCTCAGTGGGCGGGGCTGTGTGAGGCCGCCGGCAGGGGGGAGGGGCGGGGGTCTGGCGGATGGGGGGGGGGTCTCCTGACATATGAGCGTCGGAGCAGGTGTAATTTGTTTATGTGGACACGGAGATGACGTGGCTGCACACAACAACCACAACAACAACAACCACCAACCAACAGTATATTTTACAAATCCGTTCTTTCCTTTTGAATCCTTTTTCTTTTTTTACATAATAACAGAATATTCTTGAATCCCATGCAGAGGTATGTCAGTTGTGACGACCTTCTGTAATCACCAGATTTACAGTGCTGAGTGTAATAAAAAAAGGGATATGCATGAAGGGCCTTGTGGGGACCTCATGATGACTAATATTTGCTCTGCTCTCCGCTGTCCTCCAGGCAGACCAACTTGCGGCTGGGGCTGCTGTGCACCCGCGATGTCAAGCGCAGGAGGAAAACCTCCGCCTTGCCCACCAGAATGTCAGGTACCAGTCCCTAAACTTACCACATCTTATCTTTAATTAAACATTATTCAGCCGACGTCACAAAGTCCCTTCAACCCTGTCCATTACATTAGCAATGAAACCTTTTGGCAATGTATGAATAATTCCTGACATGAGGGTTAGTTCTGCTTGTTTATTATTATTTTTTGGCTGCATTCGTTTATTCATTTACGGAGACCCATCCGTGCGTTAAAACATTTATAAACAGGCCGTAAACCTCCCGCGAAACTATATGCAGAGTCCCGTGTTTGTTACAGCCCCGCCACCTCCGTGTTGACAGCCCGTCAGGATTTACTGGCAGCCTGGCTTACGCACACACACACACATATACACACACACACACATAGACGTGCACACACACACGCACATGCACACAAACACATATATATATATACACACAGACATGCACACACACATGAACACACACACACATGCACACATATGCACACACACACGTGTGCTGCTGTCTGCTGTCCTCCCATGCGAGGCGACGGGCAGAAGGAGCAGTGTGACGGGAGCGGACGCCATTGGAAGTGGCACTGGAAACAGCCTCCGCTTTGTCCGCCTGGGCCGGCGCGGGCTGCCTCTTTTCATTAGGCTGATGGCCCGGGGCCTTGTGTCTTCGCCGGATTGAAATCTGAATTGGTTTGTCCACCTTCCTCCTCCCCAGGTCCCCTCTCCGCGCGCATCACCGCCGCCACCGCTGCGCTTTGTCATTTAAATAACAAATGCCGGTGGTTCCCTGATTTAGTGAGGGGCGCGGGCCTCTGATTTATATTAATATTGCCGCGCGGCGCACTGTTCCGGGGGGGTCCATCATTCATTTGGATAAAAGAGGTGGAATTTAAAAACGGCCAATGCTTTGCTGGGATACAGATTGCATCCATTTATTGCACTGAGTGATGGAGCGGCCGGCAACTCTGTCCTTCACCTCCGCGGCGCTCGGCAGCCACTTCCCATAAAACTAAAAAAAGATTCACCCCTGGCCCTTAAAGACCCCTCATATCCGACACACGCCGCGAGGACATGGGGGTGGGCGGGGGGGGGGGGGGATCCCTGTGGCTGCAATGACCGCGGAGGAAAATAAAACCTAGACTTGCAAACATCTGGTTGAATTCAGAAAATAATTAACTGGGTATTTTCTCTGTAATAAATCAATAAATACTGATCTGTAGAAAGAAAAAAGATTGTAAAACACAAACAAATCTTAATTCAAGTGGAAACGCGTCAGTGGGAAACCCGTGCAGAGACCCTGATTAACCCGGTGGGCCCGTCCCTCGCCGTTCCTGTAAAGGCTGTGGTTTTACTCGCATCTCCCGACCTCTCCAGCGTTGTGTTTTTCTGCTTCTTGAGTTTAGTGCCCCCCTGTCCACCGTGATTTACCATGCATGCCACGTTGACCACCGTCAGCTGTTTGCGTGCAAGTCCTCCGCGTGGCAGACCGCCACACCGGCGGGGGCCACTCCTTGGTAATTCACTCGACTGCGACGCCGGAAGACCCACGCGTTCGCCCCCCCAACAGGCTTTTATAGTCTGCTTACATATGTACATGCTTTTCATTATTGTAGTCGTAACATGAGAGGCGGGGCGGGGCGGGGGGAGGCATGTTATAAACCTTATCCTTGTCTTGTGCGTTTTGCTGTTATCACGCTGCGGCGGTATCTGTTGTTGTTCATGCCAGCCGGAGAGAACGTCCCCTTGTGTTCCCCGCACTCTTAGCCAACGAGACAGTCGATACTTGTTGTTTGAGTTTCAACAGAGAAAGTGAGTGTTATAGTGTGTGTGTGTGTGTGTGTTGTGTGTGTGTTGTGTGTGTGTGTGTGTGTGTGTGTGTGTGTGTGTGTGTTAGGGGTTGATTTGAAACTCTGCAATCAGGAGTGAAAATAGTCTGCGACCGGAGGTGTCTCCCAGAATTCCTTGGGGGATCGCTGAGGCGGTACCCAGCTGTTGCTTTTGTCCTCTTCCTTTACCCTCTTAGCACTTCCCCGCGCACTGTTGAACTAGCTGACAACCAAAAAAAACAACAACAACGTCGGGGGGGGCAAGAAAAAACAAAACAAGCCCAACTGATCAGGAAGGGTATCTGTTTGGATTAGATGACCATTCCACTTCTCAGCTTTAAATTGGCCATTTTCTGCTTTTCACACAAGCATCAATCTGAGGGCTGGAAGCACACAGCAGGTTTTCACCGGATGTAGCTTCAACGACAGCATCGCCGCGATCACGCCTTATGTGTGAGAGCAATGAGACCAAGAAAATGGTAATACTCATCATTTGAGCCGAGCATTTGTAACCGTTAATTCAACCTTTATTTCATTGTGTTAATAATAATGTATTTGTTAGGGGTGTGCATCTCTCCAAAAAAGACGATCCGATACGTATCTAGATACATGGGGTACGATACGATTCAGGGACGATACATTTTTAAAATGGAACGATTCGGTTCGATTCGATTCAGTAGGATTAGATACGATTCGATACGATTCAATACGATTTGATGGGATATGATACAATCTGATAGAGTTCCTTGTTTAAAGTAGACAATCATTTTACATTATGAATTAACATAAGTCAATACTATAAATGTGGCATTGCTTACCTTCAAATAGATTTATCAAAGACCAGGGAACAAGTATTTTGTCACTTTTGACATGTGAATTCAGAAACATGTCATGTTTATTAGTGTAACATATTGCATTTTAAGAACTTTACAAAACCCCTCTGACAATAAAACTAACTATTCAATTTCACTGTTGGCACAAATTAGAGCCAAAGTTCTGGAGAGGTCTGTGTAGGCTCAGATCAGGAACAATGAACTACTGAGGTAGAAAATTATAACAATTTCAAGACATCCCTTGTGCAAATTCTTTTGCAAACAGAACACAACAAAGTGTCAAACTGTAAGCACTCTTATAGAATATCAGTCTTTTAAAGTGTTGTTTTGCAATGTAACGCGTTCACGTTGTGAATCGTATCGGACATTTTTTGTCTTTCCCTCGCAAACAGAGCAGCTATCTAACTATGACAAGTCTCGCGAGAGTTTAATGTGTGTGTCTGTGTGTGTGTGCGTGTGCGTGTGTGTGTGTTGTGTGTGTGTGTGTGTGTGTGTGTGTGTGTGTGTGTGTGTGTGTGTGTGTGTGTGTGTGTGTGTGTGTGTGTGTGTGTGTGTGTGTGTGTGTGTGTGTGAGAGAGAGAGAGAGAGAGAGAAAGAGAGAGAGAGAGCGCTGCAGACACTGAGCAGACGGAGGATTCAGCAGCACAGCAACAACATAAAACCGATTCATAACTTTGTGATCGGGCCATCGGCCGGTTCATGCTACGTTTAGACCGATCCAGGGGTCCGTGTACCGATGCACTCGCATCTTTTAAATCAAAACCGATTTTCCGATTCAAATCGGTTATTTGTTACACCCCTAGTATTTGTATAAAACTGGGTTGGAGTCACCTGGGCTCATCTCACACAAAATTCCCTTTCCTCCAATCATACTCCTTGTCCTGCTGTGCCTGTCGATGCAACTTTTAATTTGACATGCTATTAATAAACACACGCGCCTGGAACCAGAATTCAAAGACAACATGTATCATGGTTTCTATGATATAATCCATCGGTCCAATTCAGAGCGGCATCCATAAGGTCAAATGGATAATCATCCGAGGTCTGTGCTTGGGAACCGACTAAAACGAGATGACTGGATGAGTGTTAGCCGCTCTCTCTCTCCCGTTCCCAGCCGCCTCCCTCCCTCTCTCCCTCCCTCTCCCTCCTCTCCCTTCCTCCCTCCCTCCCTCCCTCCTCTTTGTGTCGGCACGCCTGCCTGGCCGGCGTCTGCGGCGGCGGTTGGCGGCGGCTGCGTGACGGATCACCTGCGCCGGAGGCCCCCCCACGTGTTCCTGCCCGGCGGTCCGGCCCCACCCCCCCCTCACCCCCCCTCCTCCCCCCCTCATTAATGCCCAGGCTGGTGTGGGGGGCCGCGTGGCAGCGCAAGACAAATAACGCCACCTCTCAACCATCACTTCTGCTGACAGAAATGCAGCCCACCGCACTATTTCGCCCTCGCCTGGATCTGCTCGCCCCCTTCTCACGTCCTTCAAACAGGGCCCACCTCTTTACCGTCTGCGCCTCCTCCTCCTCCTCCTCCCCCCCCCCCTCCTCTGGCTGGCTGCTGCCGCCCTGCGAGGGGGGGGGTGCGGGGGTGCGGGGGAACTTTCATGGCGGTGATGGCCGTTCACTGGAAGGCTGAGGTGAACTCCACAACTCCCAGCCCCAGGAAGTAGACCGAGCCCCTGGATTCATTTTTTTATAACCACAGTTTGGCTTTCGTGTCTTTAAAAAGAAAAACAACATAAACAACGACAAAAAAACGCCCCCAAAACACATATTTTGTGATTTATTACAAGTCATTTATTTGAGGTTTTATTACCTTCCGTGTGTGTTTTCTGTTGCCTCTCCTGGGCTCCATTATCTGGCAGGATTTAGTGTTATTATTGGCTTAGTTGTTCAGGTGCGGCGCTCGTGACTACAGTCTAGAATTAAAAACCCTCCCACAAAGGGCTTTGATTTGAATTTTCCAGTTGTCCACTAGTTGTGTGGTGCGTGTGCGTGCATTATGTGCATGTGTGTGTACGTGCCTGTGTGTGTGTGTGTGTGTGTGTGTGTGTGTGTGCGTGTGTGTGTGTGTGTGTGCGTGTGCGCGTGTGTGTGTGTGTGTGTATGCACATGCGCGGGGACCCGAGCCGGAGGAGGAAGAAGACAAAGGCTAATCATTAAAGGGCCATTCAGCCCTGTTCATTTAAGTGTGGGAATCAGCAGGACCATTACTGTCAATGTGTAATTAGTGGATTAATAAACAGGGAGGGGGGGGGGGGTGCTGGGAGGGAGGGGGTGGAGGGGCTGGGGAAGAAAGGGGGGGGGCTGGGAGGAAGGGGGTGGAGGGCTGGGGAAGAAAGGGGGTGGGCCTGTGCTCCAGGAAGGCCAGTAATGATTGTTTTTAGAGAGCATCACATGAGAGCTTATTAGGGCGCTAAGATGGCTCCATTCAGCCGCCCATTATCGGCCCCTCCCGATAAACCGGCGCAGCGCTGTAATTCCTCTCCCATTGACGGGAAATCTTTGCATGTTTAATGTCTTCATTGACCTCGGCGTGTTAAACAAATTGCGCGCCGCGGCGGATGTGGATGTTTTGACCACATGACGCGGTAGTTGTGGCAAGGGCCAGACGGGTGATAATTGTGTAACCATATTTAGTGTGTATATATATATATATATATACTGTGTATATACAGTATATATATATATTTCTTTTTCAATAAACACACTTCCTCTGTAGACTCACACTAACACGGGCCTCTAATGCTGCTTCATGATGACCTTTAAAGGGTAATGTTTATTATTGTTATTATTATTATTATTATTATTATTGTTATTATTGACCCATATATTCGTCATCGTCGTTATTATCGTGATGCTAGGCCATGACAGCGGGCTGCTCTCTTATGTCTGGTGTCACGTTAACTGTCCATCAATGACACCTCGTGGAGAATATGACCATGTTTGCTCTGCTCCATATGTCATATAATATTAATAAATACACTGAGGGGTAATGTTGACCTTTACAATTAGTAGAAATGTTCCTAGTGTTTAAAATGATGTGTGTGAATGTGAACACTCATTCACTGCACACACACACACACACACGCGCGCACACAAACACACACACAATCGTCTGTATGTGATCGGATGAAATCTGACAACTCCAGAGTCTGAATTCTAAATTCCGAATTTTGGCAGCAGGTTTGAGCGGAGACCTGAAACAGAGAGAGAAAGAGCAAGTGTGTGTGTGTGTGTGTGTGGTGTGTGTGTGTGTGTGTGTGTGTTTGTTTGTTTGTGTGTGCGCGTGTGTGTGTGTGTTGGGCGAAAACCTCGGCAACGGTTAGTCATCGTTCCCTCAAGAAATATTAATCAATTATCTTGGCCGGCGGATCAGTTTGGGGGAGAAGTCATCTGGAAAGAGGCACAAGCAGATATAATGGGAGGGCAGCAACAGCACGAGGCAGTGAACACTGTAATGCCTAATCCTCTGAGACAGCCCACAGCCACAATGTCACTCCCCGGTCCCCCAGCGCCCCGCTCGGGGACCCACCTAACCCATGTCTTGTGTGACCGCCACAAACTTTGCAGGGAGGGGGAAGGCGGGTGGGTGGGAAACTGGGAAAGATTTATTTACAAGCATAGAGTAAAAAAAAAACGAAACTTGACGGACACAATTGCTTCGGAGTTGTGTGCCTTTGGTTTTACGTAGCAGTCGTGTCCGGAAGTTTACTTTTCGGGTCCTTGACTCAACGTTGTCTGTGCTAACATATTTTTGGATCTGTATTGTGACTTTGATGTATTAAGTTGAAAGTGGAGGTCTCATTGAGCTTGTTGGCTTTGGCACAAATCTCTACTGCCAACACCTCTCCCGTTTCAACGCTGCAGATTGGCCTTTTTAATAACCGTGTCGTTATGTCTTAAGGGGCAAATTGGATTTGGCTCACTTGACCAAACCTCATTTATTCTTTGCCTATTACAGGGATTGCGCCATCGGTTTATTTCAATATACATAAAATAGCGACACATCTCGATGGGCATTGGTGTAAATTTCATTGCTATTGTGGAAAATCCTTTGAAACGAAGTCAGTCGTACAGAAATTAAATACCATAATGTTTTTTAATTACTATTATTATTATATGACCGTGCTATTATGTGTGCTCTTCTTCCGGGCACAGCGGACATACTGTTCCACCGGGGAGGCGCTGGGAGGGGAGGGCCGTCTCACCACCACCACCGCCGCCGCCGCAGCAGCAGGGCTGGGGTACCCGCATGGGGCGCTGGCATGGAGGAGCACCCGGGTGCCCAGGGGCACCCAGACCTCTTCCAGCCACAGACTTTTTTTGACCCCCGAGGGGACCGGCTGGACAACTGAAGAACTGAAGGACACTGAACAGGAACAGGGTATATAAAACACAAAGCAACGGAAACGGGATAACGAAGGCACTGTTCCAATGCGTTCAATTTGGAAATCGAGGTGGGAAGCAGCTAAAAAATAATCATTATTTTTACCAGCTCCATGTTCACGACCAATAGATAGATCCAAGTCATTTCCAGGTTGCGTATTTAAAGGAGCGGAAAATGTTAATGCAATCACGGTTAAGCCGCCCCATTACGTCCAGATCCTCGAGCAGCGATGGCGAGGGGGGCGGTGTAGGGGGAGGTGGGGGGGGGGGGGGGGTGGTTCCTGAAGACTACCGAGGGCCACCAGACACAGGAGCTCCACACTCGACACGCAGTCCGCAGGGCCCACCTGCTCCCACACACACACACTCACACACACAACACATGCACACACACATGCACACACACAACCCCGACAATTATGTCTTCTTTAGTAGCAGCCTGCACTGATCAGCGGGGGACACCGGGACTGGGGGGAGGGAGGGAGGTGGGGGGGGGGGAGGTTGGTCTCTACTTTACATCAGCCAGTGAGTGGGACCACGGGGGCTGTGGTGTGAGTGTGTGTGTGTGCCTGTGTGTGTGTCCCTGTGTGTGTGTGTGTGTGTGTGTGTGTGTGTGTGTGTGTGGCTTAGAGATAGAAGAACCATCAAAAATGTTCCACCGGTACCATGTGCTGCTGATGGGGAGGAGGTGGAGGAGGTGGAGGAGGAGGAGGAGGAGGAGGTGGTGGTGGAGGAAGAGGAGATGGAGGAGGAGGTAGCCACCGGTGGAGCGGCACACAAAGTACCAGGCCTTCTATTAGCATGGATTTGAAAGCGCGACGGCAGCTACAAAGCGTCTCATTAGCACAACACAGGGAGTGTGTAGCCGCCGTCCTCCCAGGGCTAGCCTCTTGTTCTCCCAGCTTACCTTCCCTGTTCAGAAGCTCCGCCCCCCGGCGTATCCACGGAGAGTGTGTTTGAACAGTACACCGGGTTCTTTTACAGCCTCGGTATTTTTTCGTTGGAGCCGAGAGAGGCATGGGGAGACTAAATCTGTCTCACACCGTATAGACACACACACACACACACACACACAGTGTTTCCATCTACTCCAGTGGTGAACACACCATGAAATAACCAGCTGAAGATTGACGGCTGTGTGTTTTGAGATCCAGAAGGAGCTCTCCTTGTTCCATCGTGGTGGTTGACCCACAGACTTGGTTCTGGAGCCTGCCAATGTGCGAATATGCCACGCTTGTTCTGGTCCCAAAAAAGCTGGTATCCTGATGATGCATTCCAATCCATTATCCATCACTGTGTCTGTTTTAAACACCTGTGATTTAAATGCGTGTGCGATATCCGTGGGCCGGTATCAGATGTGTAGGCTGCCGTGAGTTATAGTTCTGCAACTGTCCTTGTGAGCCGGCTTTATGTGATCCTGTTGCCACAGAATGACATTTATAAATGCTGTGTGTGCACACTCCTCTGAATGGATGGCTCTCTCTCTCTCTCACTGCAAGACACCCTGCCACGGGAGTCGGCCCCCCGAGTGTGTGGTGTGTGTGTGTGTGTGCCGGTTTGGGCAACCCCACCCACTGGCTGCTGGGTCCCCACAGCTCCCAGGGACCAGGGACCCCACCCCCCCCCCCCATCTCTCTCCCTAGGGAGCGCTGAGACAAGACAACTGGAGGTCGACCAGAGTGGAAAGTAGCGCAGATTAATGCTCGTCATTAGAAAGAGAACAGACCTCTTCTCTGCGTAAGCAAAGTGCTGTTTTGAAATCGCTCCGACTATAAAAACCCAGGTTGGCTCGCGTGGACGGACGTTCCTGCCCCTGCCGTGTCCGTGTCTGTCACTTTGCGTCTCGGCGCGCCAGCAGGTCATCGACAGGAAGGAAGTCCGATTGCCTCGGATCGAGTTTCGTCAGAGCCCGTGGTAATTAGCAGTCACCACGGCGACCCCTCAGCCATAACCAAACGCCAACCCCAAATTAATTTCCAGCGGTTGAACGGCGGAAAAATCGGGGTGGGGGTGGGGGCGGGATGGGGAATGGTTCTTCACGCGGTCCATCGCCAAACCCCCCCCCCACCACCTCGCCCCACCCCCCGTTACAGTTAAGGAATCCGACAGGGGGCCTCGTACCGCTCATATTTCATCCCAGGTAAAGATTACCTGTCAGACCCATGGGAGATGTATTGATCTGTTTTCCTTTTTCAGCCAGCAATCACCTGACAAAGGCAGCTAGGAGGCGAGTGAATGAGTGATGCCGGGGCCTGTCTCCTCAGCCACAACGCTGGGTTGGGGGGGTGGTGGGGGGGGGGGGGGGGATGCGGGTTTGGCGGGGAGGGGGGGGGGTGGGGGTTGGGGGGGAGGTCTCCCAGTGTCCACAGATGGGTTGAGGGGAAAGCAAGCGGCGATAGATAATGTAGTCATAAACTCTATTTGAACCTACTCTCTATGCAAGCAGGGTGGGCCCCCTCCGTCCCCCGGGGGTCACGGGGGTCATGTGGGAATAAGCTATTTTTTTGTTTGGTCGCTTTTTGTGTGTGTGTGTGTGTGGCGTGTGTGTGTCTCTCTGTCTTGTCCGTTGTGTCCGTGTTCTGCGGCGTCACGACTGATGCTGGGACCGCATGGAGAGGACGGCCTCTCTGGTTCCTGCTGACAGATGAATGTTATAAGTCAGTGTGGTTCAACCCGACATTACATTACAATAGTGATCTTATGTGCTCTGAATAATAGTCTCTCTCCCTGTCTCTCTCTCTCTATCTCTCTCTATGCCTCTCTGTCCCTGCCTCTTTCTGTCTCTCTCTCTCTGTACAAACAAGACATGCATGGTATGTGGATTTTTGTCTGTATTTCAATAATTACAACTGTCGGTATTTCAATAATTACGTTAATGACAATATGCATATATACTCTGATGTATATTTTTCTCTTGGCAGCTATAGGTGTAGTAGTCATGTATTTGCCTTGTTCCGTGATATGTCAAGATGCTGATATTGTCCATGAAGCCATGCATTTTTAATTACCGCGCCACAGTAAAGGAAACCATGCGCATAGGATTTATGAGCTAGTGCATAATTAGATCACACATTGAGCAATTTAGATTTGGGAACATAAAATTAATCAATTCATCTTGCTGATAGATATACGGCGCCACATATATCTCTCGAACTTTTTAACCGTCATTTTTAATTTCATTACGTGGATTTAAATCTATCCCCCGACCCCCCCCCCCCCCCCCCCCCCCATATCGGGGGGGTGTGTAGGCAGCTATCCTGTTTGATATGTAGCAAAAATAGCATCTTATCTCCTTGGCTGTTATCTTAATATTTAATGGCGGTGGAATCATGTCTAATTGCTTTGCAAATGATTTAAAGAGGATTATGGCTGCTTTAGAAAGCCCGGCGCGGTGTCTCTAGATGTGAGATAGACGCTACAATGGTGAGGATTGGATCAGCAGCCTGCTTTCCATCGGCCTCAGCCAAAGCCTCTGTGAGAAGATACTGGCTCTACTAGGATGAAACCCTTGTTAGCTAAAGACGCCGTGGTGTAAACTCTTGGGGTGGGCGGCGTTTTCTCTGTAGGATCTCTTGGGGGGTTGTTTTTTTGTTTTTTTTTTAAAGATGTCTTTTCATTTATACATATTTGAATGTAAAATGTGTACATATATACCGTATATACACGTCATGTCTTCTTGCCTATACAATAGATGCTGTGTTTCTAATACCTTTTGTGTGTCGTCAGTATTGACAGAAAAGCCTACAGTATGCCTTTCCACATGCTCTTTGTGCTAAATAAGGATTCTCGTTCAATACGTTCAATATATCAGCTTTGATGTCCTGGAATTCTGTGACAAAAAAATAATCCTTACATTTACAAGTAAAGTCCTGTCATTTGGGGAATTCCCTTAACCATGTTTGTCCTGTGGATTTTTTCCAGTTTATTTCTTATATCGCATTTTATGTGTGGTGTCCGTGTGTGTGTGTGTTGTGTGTGTGTGTGTGTGGAGAGGAGGGAGGAGGGGCTGGGGGTGGTTACAGATGATTGTGTGTGGTGTGGCTGCAGTGCTGAGGGGATGGGGGGGGGCTGGGGGGGTGGAGAAGTTGACGGAGGAAACACTCCCTCCAACCTGTGATTATCAATAGGTCCCCGCGTTGTTAATCTTGTGGCAGTGTGTGTGTGTGTGTGTGTGTGTGTGTGTGTGTGGCAGAAGGCGGCTCTAGTGCCACATGTTGTCGTGAGAGTCCGGAGCAATTCTCTCACCCGCTGCTCGCACGGGGGGTCCACAGTTACAAATCACATCATCAGCTGTCCGGGCGCCCGCTGCCGCCTCTTCTCAGGGCCGGATTGATGGCTAAATGGAGGAAAAATCAATGGCTTCCTCTCATCTCAAAAAGAGCCACCACTGTCATGTTTACAAGTTCGATGTTCCCCCCCCGCCGCCAGTGAATCGCACACACCACACACCACACACATGCACACACACACACACACGCACAAACGCGATGCACACACACACACACACACACACACACATGCACACACACGTACACACGCACACACACACCCTTTCTATTTCACTTTCTCTGTTCCTTTCGCTGCATATGTCTTTCTCCATATCGCTATCTCTCTATCACACTTTATCTTACAAACAAAATAAAATAATTGCATTGCAGTACTGTTTTGGTTCGCCGTTATGTTTCACTCCTGTTCTTTACAGTAGTTATCAGAAACGAATCAATAGTCAATAGTCTTGCACACAAGCAAGGATATTTTCTCTGGTGTCCAATCACACATGACGGACAGCCTAGTCCTCGTCGTGCAAAATAACACGGATTACAGAATCTAATGACAAGCAGAACAAAAACAAAGTCACTGAATAAGACCACAAATTGTAGTCCAATGTGTTCCAGTTTACTTTGGGGCTCTTAGTAAATGGTTTTTGCAAAACCGAACCTCTGCTTGGAACTGATAAGTTTGCTATGAAAGAGGTGACCCTGTGACTAACGATAGTCAGATCATCCCTTCCCTCCACACACACACACACACACACACACACTCACCACACACACACACACACACACACACACACACACACACACACACACACACACACACACACACACACTCCCTCCAATCAGTCTTGACTTCATCCAACGCTCCCAAAGCACCGCAGCTGTAAACTTTTGGTCTGTTCCCCGCTCAGATGTCAAACGACCAGGCGGCGGCCACGCGGCATCCTCCTTAATGGGGGAAATTCAAATAACGCCTATCAGCTGAATACAATATTCACACGAGAAGAGAGAGAGCGAGAGAGCAGGGAAGCGATAACACTCTAGGAGGCGTATCGTATGAATTCCTTTTATTAAAGTGCTTGGTTTCCCACCCTCACCGCCCCCATCACCGCCTCCACCACCACCCCGCACAGCGTAACAAGACGCTGCCACCGCAGGCCCCAGCACAGCGTGAGTGTCGAAAGATGTTGACCGCCCTATTTATCCACCATCACCGACGCCACCGCCACCGCCAACAGTGGTGGCGGTGGCGTTGGTGATGGTGGATAAATGGCGGTGGTGGCCGTAGAGTAGTTCGTGGGCAGGCACTGTAGCGCGCCCATCTCCCCCACCCTGAGCGGAAGCAGACCCCGGGGCATCTGTGCCTCTCTCTCTCTCTCTCTCTCTCTCTCTCTCTCTCTCTCTCTCTCTCTCTCTCTCTCTCTCTCTCTCTCTCTCCCCGCCACCACGTTGCTTATCGGCGGTTGTTTAACATCCGCGCCATCCCTCCTCATTCCCCCCTGGCACTCTAATCAGAGCGCGCCGGCGGGCTCCAGTGGGTGAGGTACGCAGGAAGTTGTCTTTTCTGACAGCCAATAAAAAGCCTTATAATCTCCCCTGATTCAAGTGGCCCCATTTAGAAAAAAAAAAGAAAAAGCTAACTAGTGCTATCACTCAGGCTCCGCCCCCCACCCCCCCCACCCCCCACCGTCTTTATGTGTTTTTTTTTCTTTAATGCCTTTTTAAAAATTTAATATATAGCCCCGGTGAAAAATGAGAGACTCCCGCTCTGCTGTGTAGATATTTTGTTGCTGATGATGCGCAACGAATTTCCATCACAGCTTTGTTTCCGGCGGGTGAGCAGATAATCTTTTACTGCCCCCTGGGAGGGAGGTGGGGGTTTGGGGGGGGAGTGGGGGTGGCAGCAGTGCACCCATCCATCTCCCGGGCTTATGGCCACCGCCACCAGCGCACCAGCACCACACCGCACCACCACCATCAGCACCACCAGCACCAGCACCACCCTCGGGGGGTCACGAGTCGCTCGGGGCCGCGCCCACACACACACACACACACACACACACACACACACACACACACCCATCGGGGGTCTCCGTGATGGACCTGCCCTCCCGCCCCCCCCCCCCCCCCCCCACCTCATCCTGCCTGAGCGGCGTCTCTCCGCTGTTCCATTACTCCTGTCATTGTTATTATGTCATTTTTCTAACAAGGCAGTCACGTCTCACGGAGCAGTAATGGCTCCCCGGCCCTGTGGAACCATGTTTGCTGCCACCACCGCTGCTGCTGCTGCTCCTGCAGGAGGAGGAGGAGGAGGAGGAGGAGAGAGAAGGAGGGAAGGAGGAGGAGGAGGAGGAGGAGGAGGAGCACAGGCTCCATCCTCCCGCCTCGCCCCAGTGTGTGTGTGCGTGTGTGTGTGTGTGTGTGTGCACGCTGTCTGAAGCAAAATAAACAACCGAAAAAAAACAACAAAAACAAAGTCACTGTTCACATGGTGGCGTTCTGCCCCCGATCAGCCTCTTGAGGGTGGCCCCCTGGTGGGGCCCCTGTGCTGGTGCTGGTGCAGTGAGCCCGCGCATCTCCACCCTTACCCCCATCCTCCTCCTCCCCTCACCACCGCATGTGTGCGTCGAGGCAGCAGCAGCAGCAGTAGCTCCTCCTGAGCCGGGGCGCAGGGCTGCTGCTGATTGACAATAATGAAAAGTGGCAGAATCGATGGGAGACAAGAGAGCGGTGCGTGTGTGTGTGTGTGTGTGTGTGTGTGTGTGTGTGTGAGATTTCTTCCCCAACCCCCATCCCTCCACCCTCCAGAGCTCCCAGCAGTCACAGACCAGGGCCTCTGGTGCCTCTCACCTGCCACATCCCAGCAGCAGCTGGATCAGGGGCCTGTGACAGCAGCAGAGAGAGAGAGCGAGAGAAACAGAGAGACAGAGAGAGAGAGAGAGAGAGGGAGAGAGGCCATCATTGCCACTGACAGGCTGGAAATGAAGCCTTTCGCGCACACTTACAGTATGTACACATCTTGTTACCCGGCCCGAGCCCCACAGCGCCTCACCCCTGCTTCCGGGATTCGTACCAACGATCCGTGCTGCGCCGGAAAAAAAGAAAAAAAAAGCCTTCCCAGCGTCTCCAACGACCCGGGAAATCACACCTGCCTCGAGCGGGAACGTGACGGGAAAAGCAGGCGTTGGCGCCGGTGACCATCCACGGAGAAATGATGTTGCCGGTACCACTGAGAAAAAACCCCCAAACTATTGACCTAGGCGTGGATTCCCGCCAACGTGTCCCTCTGCACGGCAACCGCTCTTGAGCCAATTTAGAAAGTGCTTTCACATAGTGTTTGATTTCAAGGATAAAAATAGCCACTCACCTTGTGCCTGTGCACTGTGTGTGTGTGTGTGTGTCTGTGTGTCCGTGTGTGTGTGTGTGTGTGGAAGGTGTTTGTCCACGGGCCGGCGAGGGGCGTGGGGGGGGGGGTGGGAATAGGGGCCATGTGTCGTGACAGCGGGGCCCCCTCCATTCTCTAATTGATCGGCAAAAGATGCACATGAAGAAGACGTTAAAGCAGAATGAAGTCATAACAGTGAATTGAGACATTTATTAGGTCGGGCGAAAGGCCTTCAGAAACGTTGAGATTGTTTATTGATTTTTGTGTTTTGGCTCGCTGCGCAAGAGTAATCACTCGTGCTACCGCCGCTACCGCTACCGCTACCGCTACCGCTAGCACAGACGCTACGGTGGCCCACAGCCAAACACCCCCACTGACTTCCTCCCCGCAAGTACGCCGACTTTAAGTATCATAACCATAACAGGTCCATCCATTTTTATGGGTGAGCTGACCTAGATTGCCGTGTCAAGCAGACTATAATTACACACACACACACACACGCACACACACACACACACACACACACACACACACACACACACACACACACACACACACACACACACACACAACACTCACGTACTGGCACACATGGTACACAATGTAGTTTCCTGCTGAACATGTGTTGTGCTCTGGTGCTGGTGGTGGTGGTGGTGGTGGTGTACTGGTAAGGCCTGTGTTTGCTCGACTGGCAGTATTGGGAGCCTTCTCCCTAAAGGGGGTCACATTGGGAAGGTCTCAGACAGACTGCTTTTTCCTGCTCTGTTTAATCTGAACAAGTTGCACATCGTTGCGTGTGTGTGTGTGTGTGTGTGTGTGTGTGTGTGTGTGTGTGTGTGTGTGTTTTGATCTGGGTCGGGAGAGAGGGAGTGAGGTTTTTGTTGTGGTACGGATTGGTGTGTGTGTGTGTGTATAATTTGTCAATAAAAATGTAGAACCACAAAAGGTTTCTTTATAATAGCCACTTCGTAAGTATTTATTTCTATTTTCTATTTTAAAAAATTTGAGGTGCACAAGAAGGCGTTTGAGGCATTTGTCGGAAGTTATATTTTCTATTCCCTGGACATCGAGAACAGCAAGAAAGGAATAGAACCTCTTTCATCTCCATATTCATCCAGAAACAACAGTCTATAATCTATTCATAGCTTGCGGTGCAACTTAAGAGCAATATCGAATGTTTTTCTTTGTTAAATTAAATGATTCTACACCCTTTGCCCTCTTTCCCCCAACGTCTTGTCCTGTCTGTCAGTGAGTGTGTGCGTATGTGCGCGCCCGTGTGTGTGTGTGTGTGTGTGTGTGTGCGGACGGACGCGTGCTGCCGGTGAGTGTTAGGCAGAGTTCAACCATGCCGGTGACATCAATCTGCCTGTTCTTTATTAGACAGAGCAGTGAGCTGTAACTGACTGCATTGTCCACAGATGGACTGGGCCCCCCGTAGCATGCAGGGGCCCTGGTCAGCCACCCTGACAATACAATCAATAACCACCACACTCATTCCACGGGTGTGTGTGTGTGTGTGTGTGTGTGTGGTGTGTGTGTGTGGGGGGGTGTCGGGGTAACCTGCCTCTTCCTCAGTCTATGTTTACCTCCTAACCCATCCACCTGCACCCACCTCTATTCATTCTACATTTTTATTTCTATATTCCTCATTCTAGGGTTTCTCGCTTGTCTTCCGTCCACGACACGTATTATTATTATTTATTTCTCTGAAGTTTTCTGTCTGTCTGTCTCTCCTTCTCTCTCTCTCTCTCTCTCTCTGTCTCTCTGTCTCTCTGTCTGTCTGTCTGTCTCTCTCTCTGCCCCTAGCTCACATAACATCAGCAGGTTCCACAGAGGTCTCGGCCTGCCTGTATTCTGTCACCGGGGGTTGAGTGGTGGTGGCGAGCGACGGTGACAGTGATCCAGCGTGGGGTGGTGGTGGTGGTGGCGGTGGTGGCGGCGGTGGTGGCGGTGGTGGTGGTGGTGGTGGTGGATGGGGCCAGGGCCTATAAATGGTAATGCCCTCCACTTGCCTTGCTCATAAAGCATAATAAAAGGGGGTTATAAATCCAGCCAATTAGCTGTGTCCATCAGTCGCCTTAATTGGAGTGTCGTGACTGGCTACAGGATGACCTTGTGTGCCGTGGAGCCAAGACAGACGATCGGGCCCCCGAGGCTGAGCTGTGCATGGGCGTTGGGGGCGGGGGGGTGGGCTTCTTTAAGTTAGACTGTATCCAACAACCTGTGCTATAGTACAGGGTCATACTGCACTGTGGTACCCCACTGTACCCTACCCCACAAACTGTAGTAGTGTAAACCGTGGACTTCATAGGAGTTTATGTTGCGTTCTCACACCATTGGTCAAGTTTCAAGTTTCAAGTATTTGTATTGTCTCGTCTCTTCACTGTTTACACCAGTATAAGCAGTTAGTGAAAATCTTATGTGCAAAGCAGTTATAAAAGAATACAAAATAGAAGTAGAAATAGAATAGAAATACAAAGCAAAAAATATTAAAAAAGTTTAAAAAAACCAAAATATATAATATACAGTATACAAAAAATATCAAGGGGAGCAATACACATATAAATCAATGTAATAAAATATACATTGTTATATGCTGACATTCATAGAATGTCAGCATAGGGGCAGGGATCAGCACTTGTTCAGCAGCCTGATGGCCTGACTGTGGAAGCTGTCTCTGAGTCTGCTCATCACTTGATACTGCGGTATCGCCTGCCTGACGGTAGAAGTGTGTACAGTTCGTGGCTGGGGTGGTTATTGTCTTTAATAATCCGTTTGGCCTTGGCCACGCACCGCCTGGTGTATATATCCAGGAGGGAGGGAAGCTCACCTCCAACGATGTACTGGGCCGTCCGCACCACCCTCTGTAGTGTTCTACGCTCCAGTGCGGTGCAGTTCCTGTACCAGACGGTGATGCATCCTGTAAGAACACTCTCGATGGTACAGGAGTAGAATGTTCTGAGGATGCGGGGGCACATGTTTGAATTTCCTCAGTCGCCTGAGGAAATACAGGCGTTGTTGGGCCTTTTTCACCACGTGTGTGGTGTGCGTGGACCATGTGAGGTCCTCGGAGATGTGCACGCCGAGGAACT